>CM060603.1:44273555-44288555 GCA_030578255.1 Tiaroga cobitis
TTGGGTGAACTAACCCTTTAAGAGTTTTATATTTTATGTTAATTGCAAAAGATACACAGCAATACAATGCTGTTCTTCCTCAGTGTTTCTGTCTGGTGTTCCACAGGGCTCCAGACTAACTTCTTTTACTAGGAGCACAGTGGCTCCCAACTGAAAATTTTAGGGGCACAACCAGAAAATTCAGGAGCAGACACCGTAAATCAACATACTAACCAAATATTCACATTTCTACTAATTTCCAGTGTATTACTAATAAATACTTTGATAATAGATGCAGACATTACAATGCCTTTGCCCTCTGATTTAACGTTACAACCTCTTGTCTTCTAAAAGCAACCAGCAGTGGCGTTGCTTTTTGATTTATTAACATGTCACTGCATACTCTATGCTTGAGGCTAAGATTGTGTTTAACTAGCGTATTGTGTTTAAACTGTGAAGTGCCTGCACTGTCGGCAAACTTCGTGTTCCCCGCAGTTATGGGGTAGCGACTGCAACATTCGCAGGTCATGGAGTTCGTCTCCTTACATTACTACCTTAACCAGCTGAAGTCTCGCAGCCAGTCTTCACGAAAATGGTGGGTTTTGCCTTTTTCGCCACAAAAACCTCTCACTCTGAATCATCTTCCGACTGTGACACTGTACTAGCTGCAACGTTTCAAATAGCTCACGGTTCAGTTTGTATCACGGTTTTAGGTTCACGGTTTCGGTATGATTCGGTATGTGCTATGTTCAGGGAAAAAGACTACTGTCAAATAAAATAAAGAAAATATGAACAAATAATCTAACCACAAGCAAAAGCACAAATAAATACAAAAGAGCAAAGATACTAATAATTGTTCCACAACAATTGATCCACAACAGAACCGGAACACAATACAATGCTGAATAAAGTCGCGGTTTTTGTTATTTTTGGACCAAAATCTATTTTCGATGCTTCAACACACTCTAACTAACCCACTGATGTCACATGGACTACTTTGATGATGTCTTTATTTCCTTTCTGGACAAGGACAGTATACCGTACACACATTTACAATGGAGGGACAGAAAGCTCTCGGACTAAATCTAAAATATCTTAAACTGTGTCCCGAAGATGAACGGAGGTCTGACGGGCTTGGGGCGACACGAGGGAGAGTCATTAATGACGTCATTTTCATTTTTGGGTGAACTAACCCTTTAACAGAAAAGGCTGTGTGTGCGAAGCTTGTCCTACAGTATGGTATTATACAGTTATGATGTGTGCTGCTTCTGGTAACTCTTTTGCTGCTCTGTATTTGAATAACATTTACTAAGTGGCTCGGGTGCTAAATTATTAATACACTAGAAAATTCATTTAAAAAAATATAAATTACTGAAGCTTTCAAAGCTTAATATATTATATTTCTCGAGGATGTAACAGTGATGGTAACGGATTGGCCTTTTTATCCATCATTTTTATTGCTGTAAAGTGAACCAATGTGTTTTGTTGCAGACGGAACTGCTGTCATGCAGTATGAAATATGTGAAAAGACCATAGCATGCATGTGTTAGCATAGCTAAATTCATTAGGTTTATACTGAATCTTTGCTGTGCTTTACGGTGCAGCAGCTTCGGCCTCATTCATTGCCGAATGAAAAGTCAAAAAGTTGCATTGCATAAGAAATCGAGGGCAAGCGTACAGTATCTCCACAAGCATGCACAGATCCATCTGGGCCATTCCCTATGATTCGAGATGCACTAATCCTAATCTCACACACTGTCCAGGACAGATAGTCATGAATGTTTGGATGCAGTCTGTGTGTTTCTGCAGAAATATACCGAAGTCTGCTGTTCTCAGAGAGACGAATCATTAATGTAGTGTTTTTTTAAGACCTCAGAAGTGAGTTTCAGAAAGATATGTGTCTCAAACTGAGCTCAGATTTAATACCGAAGTCAGAGAAACTCAATATTTACTTTCACATTTATGCACTTCGCAGACAACTTAGAAAAGAGAAACAAAAGCAATTTGCCAAAGAGCCAATGCCAGGTTTATGAACTCAAATGATCTGTTTGTTTTATTGCTTTATACTCTTAAAAGGGATTTCCAACCTTATTTTGTGTGCGGAGCCTATTTGCTAAACTAAACTGCAGGACGTGATCGAGAATAAAAAGAGTTATTAAAACGACATAAATTGAACTTTGTGCTTCAGTCAAACGGTCAAATACACAGAAATATGTAAAAATGCCCAGTTTGGTGAGTATTCACTCAAACACAGTCAGTTATGTCGTAAGTGAACATAAACAGTTGGGAAATAAATGGCATGTGTATCAGTGTATTAGATCAGTGCATTAGCTCTTAAAGTGACAGCGTCCTAATAAACCTGATGCCGTCTGTGTCATTGATGTTACACAGGCAACAAAAGACAGAGAAATTACTCACTGCTTTTTAGTCAATTTAGTAGGATTAATCTATATTTCATATATACAGTGGACACTTCAGTGTTGTTTTACATTTGATTGGGTTCTGTTGATAAAGACTCTTGTTCTGCTTTTTAGGCCAGGAATTATATTCCTCACTATAGCTTTCTTTTTATCATGTATTATTATTTATTTATGGTGAGTATTGGTTGATACCGCTTCCAGTGATCTGTGATCGGCCCCAAAAAATCCTGATCGGAGCACCCTTCATTTTTATCATTTTAATTGATATTTTATCATTTTAATTGATTAGCTTTTCAAACCCCTTGCAGTTCCTTTACAAAAATGACAAAATATTAGAATATAAAAATTTTTTAAAGGCCTCCTGTGGTGAAAATCCAGCGTTTAATGTCGTTTATGTGTCTATGTGGTGTTTTAATCTGCTTTAACTCAAACCATGTGTAAGTTCATAAGTCGACAGCATTGCTGAGTATTTTCTGCTTAAAACTGCAGTGAACCAAAGACAGTCTCAAAAACACGGTTTGAAATCGCTGGTGTTTCTGACGTCACAAACGACCTTGTAACCAATCAGATCAACGTGTGATCGTCAACCAGTGGATCTCTGAGCTGAGTGAGTGAGTGGAGGCGGGGCTCATTTGCATATTCATAGAACCGCGCATACTAAATGAGGAAAGATATTCAAGCTATTTTGAGGCATGAAGATTTTCTTTTTTTCAGGGAAAAATCATTCGACTCATTTTGGTGATCAAAGATGAGTTTTAAGGGATACAATTATTAACTACAGAGGGAGTTTAAACCTTCACAGGAACTTTAGTAGAAACATCTGAGATAAACGTGATTATTAAGTGGAATATAATTACGTCTCCTGAGCGGTTTAAGAGCAACCTGTGAGCGATCATGGAAGTCTCACACTCCCTGCTAAAGCATCAGGGTGTCGGACGCGCCGGCGTTTAACACAAGGTTATTTCTACACGAGGTTTTGCACAATTAGACGGAGCGTCTGAGGGATTAACGGATGGAGAGAGTGGCGAGAGCTTCAACCCTCCGGCAGTTATTGCTCTTTAACACGAGCGCTTCAGATTTATGCGCTGTGAGAGGGATACAGTAGTGCAACAATTATTAAGGCTGCTGCAATTAAACTGACAATTTGTAATGTAAATGGTCTTAGTTTTTGCCCCCATCCGGCGCTGGATAAGCAGACGAGACTCGTGAGCGGCGGAAACCAGTTCTCAGGCCTCGGTTTATTTCTCTATACAAACTCTCTTCACTTGCTCATTAGCATTATTTTCTCTTTATCTCTGTCTGTCTTATTTTCCTCCTTTCCCCTAAAGAGATATCACTATTACTGAGTGTTATTTTAGTATTATCTATACTTAAAAAGTTCATTTATTTCAGTGATTCAACTTAAAAGGTGAAACTAATATATTATATAGACTCATTACATGCAAAGTGAGATATTTCAAGCCTTTATTTGTTATAATTGTGATGATTATGGCTCACAGCTTATGAAAACCCCAAATTCAAAATTAGAATATTGTGAAAAGGTTTTCATAAGCTGTAAGCCATAATCATCAACATTATAACAAATGGCTTGGAATATCTCACTTTGCATGTAATGAGTCTATAAAATAGTTTCACCTTTTAAGTTGAATTAGTGAAATAAATGAACTTTTGCACCATATTCTAATTTTTCGAGTTTCACCTGTAAACAGAAAAATAATGATGCAAACTTTAAAAGAGAGACATTCAATGTTCTGCTTTAAAACAGCTTGAAAAATACATTATAGTGTCATTTTTCAGTTGATTCAGTTCCGATCAATAACTGTGCAAAGTTCATTAATTATGAAATTTAATTGAGATATAAGCAGCTCTACAGAAGATAATGTCATTATTCCACTCAATTCCAGTTTTATTCTCATCCGATAGTGTCAGTGCAGTCACATCAATAACATTTATGAGTATTGCAGGAGTATATAAGGCATCCCAATTAAGGTCCCAATAAGGCATCCATTTAATAATTGTAATAAATATAAATAAATGTAATTTATATAATAATTTAATATTAATACATTTAATAATATAAATAGTATCTCAATGATAGCGAAGTAACACGTGTCCCTCCATCCATGCCTTCCTTTTCCTTCTTTTGGTGTTTTTAAACCTCCTCTGCTCTTTATTTATCGACGGTACGGAGGAATAGCCCTGAACCGATTTTAATTTCTCGTGGAGTGGAAGCATTAGCGATACGAGATGCAGCTTTATAATTGAACAGGTTCTCTATCTTCTCCCGGACTGGGAAGCGGTTCAGGTTTGCGTCTTTGCTGCAGTGAGTCGCTCAATGGCTCGACTATTAGCAGAGTTCCCGACGTCTTAATCACACGTCTGTGTTCAGGTTACTCAGCGGCGCCCTCGTCGAGCTTGTCTTGCGTGTTTGCAAATACACTTCTTTCTGTCCGACTCTCAATCATTTGTTGAATCAAGCAAACTCTTATTTAAGGTGCAAATTACATCTGAGGCTGATGCCTTCTTCAGGTTTGAGCCACAAACTGAAAAAATGACATGGAGCAAGAGCGAAAAACAAAGACGAATTGAAAAATTATGCAGAAAAATATTTATGCGGTGGTGTGTGAAAAGTGAATGCAGGACGAGTGTGACAACGGTTTATTTTTTTATTTGTGCCTGACTAACTGAGCAGACTTTATTTCAGTGTGATTAATGTGAAATATACTGCTTTAAAACCGGTTAAAAGTTGGAGGTTGTGAAGATTTTTAATAAACCTAATGTTGGCAGTGTGCTAAAACATGCTAGCAACATGTTAAACATGTTAGCAAAGAGATAAATCATGCTAACAATGTATTACATTTATTACTTAAAGCTCACTTGAAGTTCTTCAATAGCTACTAGGCTACATCAAAAACTACTAGCCGAACTGATCAAGTCAAGTAATAAAATAAGAACAAATACACAAATTACAAGCAGAGAATAAATAACAAAGCTACAAAGTCTAGTAGTATTCAGGTCCAGAAATTAATAATTAGGCCTAAATGTAAAATAACACTATTTGTTCACTGTAGAAATTAATATAGGTTCATCTTTGTTAAAGCTGTATTCTGTTGTGTTATTAACAGTACTGACACGGACGACAACAGGGATATTAGGCTACTGTCACTTTAAGACCGACTGCAGGACCGAATAAACTGACAAGCATCCGTTTCTTTCTCAACTGTTCACTCATGACAGAACCGAGAGAATTCTTGCCTAGACGAGTATTTAGATGGGCATTTAGACGGGCATTTAGACGGGCATTTAGTTAGACGGGCATTTAGACGGGTATTTAGTTAGACGGGCATTTAGACGGGTATTTAGTTAGACGGGCATTTAGACGGGCATTTAGACGGGCATTTAGTTAGACAGGCATTTAGACGGGCATTTAGTTAGACGGGCATTTAGACGGGCATTTAGACGGGCATTTAGTTAGACGGGCATTTAGACGGGCATTTAGTTAGACAGGCATTTAGACGGGTATTTAGTTAGACGGGCATTTAGACGGGCATTTAGACGGGCATTTAGTTAGACGGGCATTTAGACGGGCATTTAGACGGGCATTTAGACGGGCATTTAGACGGGTATTTAGTTAGACGGGTATTTAGTTAGACGGGTATTTAGACGGGCATTTAGTTAGACGGGCATTTAGTTAGACGGGCATTTAGTTAGACGGGCATTTAGACGGGCATTTAGACGGGCATTTAGACGGGCATTTAGTTAGACGGGCATTTAGTTAGACGGGCATTTAGTTAGACGGGCATTTAGACGGGCATTTAGTTAGACGGGCATTTAGTTAGACGGGCATTTAGTTAGACGGGCATTTAGTTAGACGGGCATTTAGACGGGCATTTAGTTAGACGGGCATTTAGTTAGACGGGCATTTAGTTAGACGGGCATTTAGTTAGACGGGCATTTAGTTAGACGGGCATTTAGACGGGCTTTTAGACGGGTATTTAGTTAGACGGGCATTTAGACGGGCATTTAGACGGGCATTTAGACGGGCATTTAGACGGGTATTTAGACGGGTATTTTGACATAATTTTGTGTTTATGTGTCCGTTCAAGGGCAAGGAAACGCGAAAGAGGAATCAGTTCGGTGTTTTGAAACGTGCCTCTCTCTCTCTCTCTCTCTCTCTCTCTCTCTCTCTCTCAATTCAATTCAATTCAATTCAATTCAATTCATTTCAAAATTGCTTTATTGGCATGACTGTACATGTACATCATACAATATTGCCAAAGCTTGGAATACATAGAATAATTATAAAGACATCAAAATAATAAAATATTATAACATACTTAAATCTAAATGTACAAATTAAATATTTGTACAACTTAACATTGTTAAAAAATAAAAAATAGAACTGTTTATTATCATTTCAAAATTCTGTGAAGAATTTAGAATTCAGTGTGTAAGTGTTTTCGTGTTTGTGTGTACGAGTGTGTGTGTGTGTGTGTGTGTGAGCGTATCACTGAACTGTCGTCGACTCATGTAAAATTAACGTGTTGCTAGTATTTTTTATCATGTTGCTAGCAAATTCATTTATTTTTATTTATTTATTCATTTATTTGACATGGACATTGCAATTAAACATAGTACAAAAGAAGTCTGTAACTGATGCTATGCAAAAAGAGTTTATAGCTATTGCTAATTTTCAACTCCAGTCCATGGTTGGGCCTTTATACTACAACATTAGCTATTTCATCTTAAAAACATCTCTATAAACACATCAAATGAATCACTTACATACACAAACCAGTTATCTACAAATGGGTACATTCCTGTTTCGATTTCATCCAAGACTTAACTCGAGAAGCAAACTGTTTAAACTCAGTCATTGTTTTAAATTCAGTGGGTAATGAATTCCACAATTTTGCACTTTTATACGAAAAAGCAGACTGTAGTCTTACGGTACGGAACTATACAGTTGTTATTGATAGAGCCTCTGTTGATGCTTTGTCTCTGCACAAATGAACTGAGTGGCTCAGGTGCTATATTATTGAGACATTTGAAAGTTAGTTTGAGAAAACATAAATCACTAAAGCTTAACAATTTATACTTCTGAAGAATATTGCAGTGATGATAGCGAATTGGCTTCTTATCCATAATCTTTATAGTTTGATTATATAGTGACCTGATATGTTTAGTTGTTGCGAGCGTGGCCTGTGCCCATACTGTCATGCAGTGTGATATATGAGAGAATATCCTAGCATGCATGTACAGGAGGGAGGCCTGTTTTGGAATATATTGTCTAATTAGTTACTTTGAATAGTTTTTGAGATTTTCTTAAGATGTTTCTCAAATTTTAATTGAGGGTCAAGGACCAATCCAAGGTATTTAAAATCAGTTACCACTTTTAATAGAAAAACACATTGCTACTGTTTTAGTTGAATTTAGTACCAACTGATTTTTGAATGAGCCATTTATTGACCTCCGCCATACAAGTGGTCAAAACCTCCGCTGACTGTTCCGGTGACTTAGCGGGTGCGTAAAAAACAGCCGCTTCTGTTAAAAAAAACAAAACATGTTAGCAATGTGCAATTTCCCGTCTTTTACAGTTACAATTACAATCATTTTTGAAGTGGTTATTCCAAAAATAACCAGTGACTAACAACCACATATGCTCGTATTCTAAAAACAAAACAAATGAGTATAAAATAAACATATTTTTCAGAACATCCTGCTGTACTCAGACTTCCAGGACTCGACCTTTGACCTGAGCCAGCTGCCGACCCATCGCTTTGAGGCCATGGATCATTTCAGCAAGTGTTTCCTGATAGTGAAGCTGAAGAGAGAGCAGGAGAGCGGTGAGCGAGAGGCGAGTCGGGACTGGAAAGCGGTGCGCGTGGATCTGGTGGCTCCTCCGCTCGAGCGCTATGCCTACGCCCTGCTGGGATGGACCGGCTCCACGGTATGAGCACCACTACACATAAGAGCTCTGATTGGACTAAATGAACCTCAGTGGTTCCAGGGCATCAAGCAAGTATGCTTGAGCTTTCGTTTACCAAATTTGAGTGATCTACGTGCTTATATGTGAATAAAACCCTAAATGAAATCTGTTCATTACATAAAGTGATCGTGTCTCTTCAGAAGTGTTGGATTAAACCACTCAAAATCAATTGTATTATCTTTTTATGACCTTTCAATGGGGGACAGAAATCTCAGATTTCATTTAAATTTCTTCATTTGTCTTGATTTTTGGGTGAACAATCCCTTAAAATGTTAAATAATGCTAGCAACATGGTAATTCATGTTAGCAATGTGTTTAAACATGCTAGCAAAATGCTAATTCATGTTAGCAATGTGTTAAAAATGCTAGAAACGTGTTAAATAATGTTAGCAATGTGTTAGAAAATGCTAGGAACATTCTAGTTCATGTTATCAATGTGGTAAATCATGTTAGCAACGTGTTAATTAACAGTAGAAACAGAAGTGTTGGATTAAACCACTGAAAATCATTTGAATTATCTTTTTACGAACTTTCAATGGGGGGACAGAAATCTCAGATTTCATTCAAATATCTTCATCTTTGGCTGAACAATCCCTTAAAATGTTAAATAATGCTAGCAACATGCTAATTCATGTTAGCAACATCCTAAATCATGATAACAACAAAAATTATAAAACATGCAACAACATGCTAATTCATGTTAGCAATGTGTTCAAACATGCTAGCAAAATGCTAATTCGTGTTAGCAATGTGCTAAAAATGCTAGAAACATGTTAAATAATGTTAGCAATGTGTTAAAAAATACTAGGAATATTTTGTGCAGGAGAGCACATTAAAACACATTCATTTTATTAGTGCTATTACAGAAATCTGACCTGCGCCATTTATGCACGCATTACATAAAGCTTATTAGTTTGTTAGGTAACACTTTACAATAAGGTTCATTAGTTAACATTACTTCATGTTATTAACGTGGTATATCATGTTAGCAACGTGTTAATTAATAGTAGAAACATGTTAAATCATGCTAGCAACATGTTAATTCATGTTAGTAATGTGCAATAACACACTAGCAAAATGTTAAATTATGTTAACAACATGTTAATTAATGCTAACAATGTGTTTAACATGCTAACATTGTGTTAAAACATGCTAGCAATATGCTAATGCATGTTAGCAACATGATAAAACATGTTAGCAAAACACGCTAATTATTGCTAACAACTTGTTACAGAATGCAAGCAAAACATGCTAATTCATGCTAGCAATGTATTAAAACATGCTAATTCATGCTAGCAATGTGTTAAAACTTTTTTCTTTTTTTCCTTTAATAGCACTAGAGGTAAAGAGAAACACAAGGAGACAAAGTTCATCACAACTAGCTTTTATATTCTAATATATTTACACAAATGCAAAACAAACATCATGAAAAAATAATGCATTCATTTAACAACATAAGATTTAACATATTTGCATATTTTACCTAAATGAAAGATTTCTGCACTCAAAAAAAAAACGTGGCATAATTTATTATTAACAATTTGCATCTATTTGGATTTTATTCAAATAATCCTATTGAAAAGTTTGTTAAAATGCATGAAAATTTTATATGCAATTCAATACATAAATTTTACATTTAAGCCAAATATAGTATCTATTGTGTTTGTGTCCCTAAACGTCCCACAAGCGCAGAGGAGAGACTTTGGGGCGTCCAGAGACAGATGCAGTTTGACTCGAGCTGTTTATAGACGAACCCTGACCTTGAGCTTCAGGTCCGCGCGGATGCTCGACCCATCATCTGTGATTACAGTCTTCCACTCGACGCTCCTGGGGTTTGCTATCCCATGATGCATCAGCACCCACGGCGTGTGTAGGATCAGCGCAGCGTCACTGTGATGAAGATAGAGAACGAGAGAACGTTAGGTTCTGAGGCATATCATTATCACAACCCAGGGTTTGAAATTAACTTTGGTTTACTCATTATCATTTATTTAACAACAAATAATATGCAAATATGTTAAATCTTATGTTGTTAAATGCATATTGCTACAATTTGGCTACTAAATTTAAAGTTACCGGCCATTCAGAACTTCTACTAGCCGAAAATAAGAATAAAAGAAACCGTATGTAATGGATCCACTGGAGGCAAGTTGTAGATAGAACCCAAGTGCAGTTTAATATTAACAAACATAAGATAAAACAATGGTCACAGGAAACAATACTTGACAAAGACACATGGCAAACATGAGGGCTTAAATACACAGACTAATGACAGGACAAGGGACACCAACATGACATGAACAAACCAAAACGTGACACCGTATTAAATATGGCACAGCTTGTTAAAACCAAAATTGAATAATATATACAGTGTGTATATATATATACTTTATACACACACACACACACACACACATACATATATATTTTTGTGTATACAGTATATATATTGTAAATTATATACTGTATACACAAAATAAATACAGTATATATATCGTAAATATATTGTAAATATATATAAAATTTGGATTTCATACATTGATACAGTCATCCAGCATCTCCAATCTTCCTCTTTCATCCTCATCACCAAAAGTGTGTTTTAGATGGACCGATTTATAAAGTACAAAGAACATTTAAAAAATTTTAGGATATTGGAAAATAACAATGTCTTTTCTATTAACCAAATGCTGTTTAATCTTCGCTATTGCTTCAATGCAAATCAACAAGCGTCGTTATTTGTCGCGTAGTGACGTATGTTCAAGTAAGCCAGATATGTGCAGATTCTGTGCAATACACTGTAATTAATATATCATGATGACTCACCCCAGGGCTGGACTGGGACAATAAATCGGCCCTGGCATTGATCCCACAACACATGATCATAAACATCACCCATCTTTGCACGCCCTTGAATATGTACACCAACTCCTATTCCTTAAAACCACTAATGCCATGTAATGAGCGAGTAGTAACGAGTGAGAGTTAACAGATGAAATAAGTACAAAATTGTCATTTATTAATACAATTGAACAATATTCCACAGTGATGCATCCTAAAACAAGCTATAAGCTGCATTGGCATAGCAATAGCAGTGTCTCTCACAGGATATCTGGTGAAACTGTGGTGGGCGGACCTCTGGGGTTCGGGGCAGGCTCCCCCATAAGAACATTTTGTGCATTTTAATGTTAAATTCTAGCCTGACGTCGTCATACTCAGACTCTAGTCAGCATGTGAGTCTGATGCTGCTCCATTGGGCTTTGATTATGGGGTGTTTCAACCAAACTAGGAAAAAAAATGCCTCTCATTGGATCGACCGAATCCCGTAGGAAGGACGGCAGAAACATCTTTCCGATCGACAAATGCCTTGATCGCGGTTCTCTGTTCCTCTTTTCAAATGAATGCGCTGTCGACATCTTCTATAACAGACGCGATGCTGAATCTACACATCTCAGTTCTCCAGCGGCGGCCATCTTTGTTGTAAACAAATTCAACCCAAGCGCTCTTTGGTGACGTGATGATTGCGTTACTGTTGATCATCTGTCCATCATCGTATAAAGCCCACCCTGACAATCTGATTGGTCCGAACAGCTCTGGTTCAGGCATACTTGCTTCACAACGGATCAAGTCCAGACCGAACTTCCCATCCTCAGATGTTGTGGGCGGGGCTAAGCTCGGCTAGCATCCAGGCTAGTTAAATTCATCAATCTGGTGCACTTTGAGAGTTCAAAATTAAAAGCTCCGACCCATATTCAGTGCGAAAATTAAATATGTGACTTACAAGCTGAGTATTTGCACTAAACCTGTGCAGATTTGTCTTACACAAACAGCAAACTGAGTAAATATAATATGTAACGCGCTAAATTGGCTCGTGATTTGACAGCTTTACTCGCCACAGTTCATTTTTACCCGCATAGAGAGCCTAAGTCCCTCCCCTTTATTGTATGGTAGTCAATGGCGAGAGACAACAAATATTTTGATATGGTTTGAATTGTGCCCTGAATTACACACATGATGTTTGTCAATTTAAAAGATACATTTTAAAGTCAAGAAAGTCGCAGTTTGATGTAAAACTGTTGAGGTATAAGACTGTGAAAATACGTAATTACAAAGACTACAAACCCCAAAGGCGCACATGTGACGTCATTCCTTTCTCTCAATGAATGAAGCTAACTTTACTGAAGCTAACGTCTGTCATTGTTTCTATAGTCTTGCGTTATAATCGTAACGTTACGAGTGTTTTGTACCAGACGGCACACACACACGAGCAGCGGATCTTGCTCGTTGATTCGCTTCCCGGGAGATGTAGTTCATTGAGCGATTTTCACATGAAACTAAATGTTACTCTTCTGTTTTATGACAAACTGCGACTTTCTTGACTTTCAGAATTATCTTTTAAATTGACAAACATCATATGTGTGATTCAGGGCACAGTTCAGACGGAATAAAAAGATAAGTTGTCTCTCGCCATTGACTACTAGGGCTGTCACTTTACGTTCGAAAATCGATTGCACAATCGATCGGACCAACCAACACAAGTTTCGAAAATGAAAATAGGGAATCGATTATAACGGCCTTTTTTTTTTAACCATGTAGGATGCTGTAAAATAACAATGTCTTTTCTGTTCAAATGCTTTTTAATATTCGCTATTACTTCAATGCAAGTGAACAAGCGCGCCGTTATTTGTTGCTTAGTGACGTGTGTGTGTGTGTGTGTTCAAGTAAGCCAGAAATGAGCAGATTCTGTGCGGTACGCTGTATTTAATATATCATGGACTCACGAGTTGCGTATTTGCGCTAAATCCGCGCAGATTTGTCTTACACGAACTTCCCCAGCAAAGTGAGTAAACACAGAAACACGCCAGATTGTTAATTTCAATCCCTGAATGTTGCGCTCCTGTTTGTCATTGTGCACGAAACTTCACGCCAATAAATCATCAGGAATATTGCTGACTTGTGCGCGTCTCAAGCGCCCTCTTTACGCTCGTCCTAATGCCTGTTAGGTGTCCGTGGATTTGCCTGTATTTGGTGTTGAAAATGGAAACGTCTTTAGACATGGAAAATCGATTTTACAATCGATTCAATGAACACTTTTGTCTCAAAAATCGATTAGGATTTTTCCACGAAAGTGACATCCCTATTGACTACCATACAATATTTTTCCGAAATAAGGTCCCATGAGCCGGAAGCGGAGGGGAGGGGCTTAGGCTCTCCAGAGCCCGTCTACGGAGAGCCTGGTCACTCCCTATTAAGTCCTATTAAGAATTTAATTGTGGTTGTAGTTCCACCAGAGTTCCACTAGGGGGCGATCGCCCGAGTGCATGAGTGAATGGGAGTCTATGGAGCTAGACGGCTAAATGTGTCTCTTTCACCCGATTGCCGTTGAGAAATCTCAGATTTGATTGTAGGTTTTGCAAGTTCAACATGGGTTATAAGTCGAAAGTTGAATGAACGACTACTTATGTCTTTTCGAATTCTTACAGGTTGAGTTGTTGTTACACAACACGCTAGCATTCTGCTAATGGACGCTGGTTGGTCAGTGAAGGACTGATTACGACCAGAGATAGCGCTTGATGGCATCGTGGCATCCGAAGCGGGACCAGAATGTTGAGAACTTTAGTTTTACAAAAACTCTTCTAGCACGTGTGTTTACCTGTGTGATCTGTGTTACCTGTGTCCGCTGTGTTATCGATGCCTCAAGAGAAAGGAAAGTGCAGAACTCCCCGTCCTCAGATGTTGTGGTGGGCGGGGCTAAGCTCGGCTAGCATCCAGGCTAGTTAAATTCATCAATCTGGTGCACTTTGAGAGTTCAAAATTAAAAGTTCTGACCCATATTCAGTGCGAAAATTAAATATGTGACTCACAAGGTGAGTATTTGCACTAAATCTGTGCAGATTTGTCTTACACGAACTTCACCAGGAAACTGAGTAAATATAATAAGTAACGCGCTAAATTGGCTCGTGATTTGACAGCGTTACTCGCCACAGTTAATTTTTACCCTCGTTTGGCGGCTGTTCGTTTCAAACTCTGATTGTGCATCTCATTAGAAGAACAGAATACTTTAAAAATCATTTATTCATTCCCTCTGTGTCCGGATGTTTCACGGCGTCCAATAGTGGAGTTTATTTCAAGCCCAAAAAGACCTTGAGGATCTTTAGATTATAATAAAACTACTGTATGTTTGAAGAGCTCAATGGAGAAGCGTTTAAATAAGTCTGCTGGCCACGATAAGAGTCTCTAAAGACATTCATGATGCGTAATACCATAAACAACTAAATCAATATACAGTAGTGTGTTCGAGTTAGTTTTAAATCTCATTTAACTGTGTGCTTTATTTACTCCAGGGAAGACATAAACTCTGTGATATTGCTTAGCTGCAGTTTAATGCCTTTATTCCTTAGATTATTCTGTTTGTGATATGAAAATATTATCTGTGTATTTGATCAGAGGATATTATAATGCACAATATAATTTACACAAATAGCACATTATTACTGGATCAGTATCAACATTCATGTGCTCTATTTAATCTCGTTGCGCTTTACAAAAATCATTTGAGATTTTAAAGAGATAAAACGTTTTTTATTTTCACTATGTAACCACTATGTAAACGTA
>CM060603.1:44293555-44326055 GCA_030578255.1 Tiaroga cobitis
GCAATGACATTCATATAGTCTTAAGTTTGACTTAAGCAAATTTGTATGCACCGCTGTAAACGACACACAACTCCAGTGAAATGCACAGCAAAAGGTTGTGATATGATGGACAGTGTGAAACCTCCTCTGATACATGCTCTTCCTCATCTCTGAACCCAGTGTCTGCCCTTGTGATTCATTTGCATGATCTTGTCAAAATCCCACTTCACAAGAGACGGGACAGACCCGTCCTGCCACTCTCAGTGTCAATATCTGACACGTCTGAAGCCACAAACCACAGTTTGAAGAGTGGAAGGGCAGAGAGCATATCGATGTTTTGAGAATCTGCTAGGTTTATGCTTTTTGTTGAGTATCATCATTTTTATACAGAGACCCAAACTGAGCAAAAATATGCAATTTAATGCAACTGCTGATATCATTAGTTAGTCAGTTAAAGTTTATTTCGGTCAACTTCAAAAGAAAAGGCAAAAAAGAAAAACAATTTGCAAACATACGTAGAAACAAAAATTCAATTGCAATGTCAACAATAGTAAAAAAAAAAAAAAGTTGCTTGACCGAAAAGGTGTCGGCTGAAGCTTATGCTTATTGCGCCGATCCTTTTCACGTTTTATTTATTTAACACTCAACGCAAAACACCAAAGTCATCTTCCGTACATAAAAGAAGCTAAATTCATTCAGCTTTGTATAATGTAATCTTTATTTGTTTAAATAATTTCTTAAAGCTACCAATGGATTCACATATGTATATGGACAAAAAATACGATGAAATTCTGTTCGCTTGTGACGTAAGTCAATGAGTGCGTTTGCATGCACATTCTTGAGACGAAGACGAAGATGATTATAAAAGAACATAACTCGGATTAACAAGCCAACATACGAAACAGTGGCTAGTGCACAGACAACAGCCGGCCATGAACTGAGGGACTAAAGGCTCTTAAATAGTGGTACTAACAAGGTTAATATGGAGACTAATGAGGACTAATTATTTCAGTAACCATGGCAACTAATAAGTGGCGGGAAACTAGACAAAGGAGAAACATGTGACTGAATGAAAACAAAACACACTGAGCGTGACACCGACAGCGTGTGTGTGTGTGTGTGGCCATGTAAATGCGTTAAACCGTTTTCCTTTATCGCTGTAATGTCATAAACGGCTTAAAAGTAAACCGATCGATTCCTCCCGGCATGTAAACATGTGATGTGTGTCAGGAGAGCGTGCTTATATGGTGGATTTAAGTGCATCCAGCCACTGCGAGTGTTTCGAGATAGGGTGGAGAAATATATCTTAAACTCTGACTTATTCTTGACTCAAGAAATATATAGAAAAAGGACAAGTGGTAGAGTTAAATATGAGAGGAGAATGAATGAATACTCTAGGGTTTTTAATGCTTTATTTATCATCACAACTCGCATAATTAAACTGAGTGAAATACATGGATTCTTATGAAACCGGGTTATTTTAATAAACTGATTTTTGGTGGTTATCAGCGTATTGTGTGCATGTAAATGTGCAGTATTGCAGATATTACATAAAATGCATATAAATATCAATAACTGCCAATAATATGTCTTAGTAAGATGATATTTAAATGCTTATGTAGTTTCAAAGCATATAATGTAATGCAATACAATTGAGAGGTGAACAAATAAACCTTCCTCAAAAGCCTGATGATCATGTATTTTTAGAAAATGATTTATGGATAATCAAGCAAACTAAAGTTGCTTCAGTCCAATAAGTGTTCATCTTAAAACAATACTGACAAATATCAATATAAACAAATAAACCTTCCTCAAAAGCCTGATGATCATATTTGATACTCATGATTATTTTTTTAATAAATGATGATGGATAATGATGTAAACCTGCTTCAGTCCAGCTGAAATATTACTAACAATATCCAAGTTATGCTTGCATTTACTTGATAAAAATCAGATTTGACAGCAGAAAGACATGTGAAGCTCGAGCTGAAGGAGGACGTTGTACAATTATATAGGCTTTTACTTGATAAAACAGTCGAAGCAATCAGACGACAGAAGCACTGAAGGAGATTGTGTGCAAATTCCATGCATTCGTATCATCACGCACTGATTACTGTAATTCTTTATATATAGGTATCTCACATGGGTCAATTATCGTCTACAATTAGTGCAAAATGCTGCGGCCAGACTTTTGACGTGTACAAAGAAGAGAGAGAGAATTACTCCAGTTTTGGTTTCTTTCACTGCCTGTAAAATTCAGAATTGAGTTTAAGGTTTGTTGATATTGTTGACCTTTTGACAGCTTATCAAAACACCAGAAATATGAGATCTTCTAGTCAGATGATTCTTCATATTCCTTAAACTAGATTAAAATCAAAGGCTTTCTCTGTGGACCCTCTTCCAATGCACATTAAATCTCCCAATCTGTGGATGCTTTTAAGTCTAGTTTGAAGTCGTATCTTTCTAGAATCGATTGAGTGAACAGGATTTAATTTTGTTTGTGTGACTATATGTGATTGCTTTTGTTGTATTATCTATGCTGTTAAGCACTTTGGTCAACGGCGGTTGTTTTAAACGTGCTATAGAGAAAAAAAATACATATCATGTTAGAATATCCTTATAAATGTGTGCATCTATTATGATACAGTACACTGAAAAAAAACAATAAGTACATTTTTTTCTTAATTTTTCTTTGGTAAGTTTTTGCACGAATATTTTTTAAGTAAGTAAATTTCACATCTGGAATTAAGTAAATTCTACGTAACCAAGTTAAGTGAAAGTGACAAAGAAAATAAGTCATTTTAACTTGGTTTGTAAAAGATTGAGTAATATCTATTTTGTTGAAGTTTCCTTTGCAATACATTTCGCTCGGACAATATAAAAGGCAATTAAACCTCACTGTTTAAGTTTATGCTTAAAACATCTAAGTAATTAATTCAATGTATATTGTGCAAGACATTATATCTACATGCTTAACTGACGTGAAAGCAGGGACATCAATACTTGGTAGACAATACAGAATGACGGTAACATTTGATGGATCATTTTTGTGTTTGAATGTGTCATTTTGAGTAGAAAATTAACTCCAAATGTCACCAAATGCAACAACAAAAGCAATTATACAGTGTAAATACAGCTGCAAAACAGTGAAAAATCAACCTCATTAATAATTCAAGGCCCAGTGCATTATGGGAACACCAGTATCAGAAAAGTTGAGTCATTTTACTTAAGTATAACGTTGATATTTACGCTTTTATTTCTACACGCTTGAATTGAGTACTAATATAGAATTTACTTTTTTTTTATTTTTTTATTCTTGCCTGAACTTACTTTTTCATGTAAATTACATAGTTTTTTTCTGTAGTATTTACTTCACCACAAAATCATTTTTATCAGTGTAGGCTTTGGTTAAGATAGACACAATTGTAAAGTAATAAGCAATGTTGCACCTGTTGATGAGCGCCTTGCTAAAAGAACACCAGACATCAGTTCTCGGTTTGTTTTTCTCTGGTAAACACGCTGTGCTTGATCATTCATGTGCACGGAACTGATTTCAGACTCTTTTTGAAGGCCGTGTCACGCACATATGCTTTATCCGTCACCCTCTCAGTCAGACACACTCATCAGTTTGTCGTCGTGTCTGAAGGTCAGCGGCTCGATCCGACGAAGACGTCCTGGTAATGGAGTGTGTGAGACTCCTCCAACCCCGAAGCCCCATTAAAACCCTAATCGAGCTAATGAAGATCAATGAAGTATCTCTGCCGCAAAGATCGAGTCGCTCTCTTGTGTTCTTCAGCAATGAGTCATTTCTTCTTCTTACGCTTAATTAAGTGAAAGAACATTTGCGTACCACCGCTGAGATAATGAAACTTTTATCCCCAGTGAAGAGCTTTAGTTTACTTCTGGTTTGCATTTGGATTCTGACTCCTTTCTCTCTCTCTGTTTCTCTCTCTCTCTCTGTGTGTGTCTCTGTCTCTCTCTCTCACTCTCCGGCCCTCCACCACTTTTCTGAAGGATAAATGTGCGCCGTCTTGTTCCTGATAAATGAGGCGGCGTGAGCGTGGGTTTGGCGTAGTCGGCAGGGCTAGCTAATCATCCAGCGCCTTGAGTTGACAAGGTTACTCTGAGTTCTTTTGATCGCCCAACTTAGTTCAGTGATCTCCTCTATGGGTGGAGATGGCTTTGTCACATTACTGAATGATTAAGGGGAGGTAATAACGAAACATGCTCAAATTATACCAATTACATCTCAGCACTTATGCAAATCCATCCAGAGCCTTGTCTGAAGATGAAGCGGCTCCCATAAGCTGGTAATTAGCGACTAACAAGTTTGAATTGCACAGTAATATTTCTTGGCATGTGATGCTGGACTGTAAAGATTTACTTTGAAACAATTTTAACTTGTGAAATTCACTAGCAATTTCTAAGGAATGGTGAGTAACATGTTGAATTAAACGGGAGTTTTGATGCACGTACTGTAATGCAGGAACGTGTTTCAGGGCTTTTAACAAAAAAACGTTAACATTTTTGTTACTTGAAATGAAATAAATGTTAACTGAGACAAAAAAAATAAAAAACTGAAAGCCATGGCAACATTTCTCACTTTTATTTAGGTTAACTTGATGTATTTAAAAACTCATCTTTATGCGAGTGCCCTTCTAAAAGGTTTTCTTGTTCTAGATTGTGCTTTTGATTTTGACAGTCCTTCATGATTGGGAATTTTTGTGATATGGAGGGGAAAAAAACTATTTCCTTTTTCAATGCATCATCACTGAGAGTGTTTTATGAGGCGTTTACTTTAATGCCGAATGTTCAGTTTAATGCCGAATGTTGTTGCATAAGATAACAAAATATTAAATCCCATTTAATTAAAATAATTATTCATGTTTCTTGAGTATCAGATCTTCATATTAGAGTGATTTCTGAAGGATCATGTGACACTGAAGACTGGAGTAATGATGCTGAAAATTCAGCTTTGATCACAGGAATAATTTATTTTTTATATTTATATATACTGTATATTCACATAGAAAACACTTATTTTAAATTGTAATAATATTTCATAATTTTTACTGTATTTTTGATCAAATAAATGCAGCCTTGGTGAGCAGAAGAGACTTCTTTCAAAAACATTTTTTTTAATTACCGACCCCAAACAATAGACAAATGACAAAATGGTTAAATAAATCATTTAAATCTACCAAAATAACAATACACACTAATAAACAGTAATTTTTAACCATTAATGATACTGATCAAATTCAATCCAGAAGAGACTTTTAAAAAAACATTAAAAAATCTTACTTTTGAATTGTAGTGTGTATTTTCCCTTATTAAGGCTGTTCAGAAATAGATCAGTTTTGGGAGCTAATAGCTACCTAGCAACAGCATAGCAACCAGTCAGAACACCCTACATAGGTGACCTTCACATGGACAATTAACACTCAGTTTAATTTTCCCATAAAATTAGAATCTGTCATCTAATGCAATGAGATTCAGGCATTTCTAAGTGTGCTTTAAGTGTCCGAATGCTTTTGGGGTCACTGTATAGTGTGTGTGTGTGTGTGTGTGTGCTGCTTTGTCCTCTGCTGTTGGGCTGAAGGTGGACGATAATTAATATGTGTTCTGGGCTTTGATGAATGAGGACATTGGAGGATTTCATCAGCTATAGACAGAACGGCTCATTCCCCGAACAGGAGGGCCGTCCGACCCCGAAAACACCTCGGAAAACAACCCACTCTCAGAGGTGAAGGGACGTCCCTCATCGGACTGTCTGAATGTCACACTGATTCTCCGGTGATGATGGGACTTTATTTAGTGTGTGCTTTTTATTCCTTTATCACTCCTGTTTAGGGCTCTTTGATTCATTTATTTTCATTTATTTATCCAGATTTTGGCAAATTCTGTGACATTCCACGCTATGTAGTAAACTCCATTTTAATGATTGGATTCTGTGATTCCGTCTGCACTTTCCTCATCGCAGGAGTCATACCTGTGTGTGTGTGAGAGAGAGATTGTGTGTGTGTGTGTTAGAGAGAGAGAGAGATTGTGTGTGTGTGTGTGCGTGAGAGAGAGAGAGAGAGAGAGAGAGAGAGAGAGAGAGAGAGAGAGAGAGAAAGTGTGTGTGTGTGTGTGAGATGGGTAGGTTTAGGGGTTGGGTTAGTGTGTGTGTGTGTGTGATGGGTAGCTTTTATGGGTCAGGTCAGTGTGTGTGTGTGTGTGTGATGGGTAGGTTTATAGGTTTAGGGGTCAGGTTAGTGTGTGTGTGTGTGTGTGTGTGATGGGTAGCTTTAGGGGTCGGGTTAGTGTGTGTGTGTGTGTGTGTGTGTGTGATGGGTAGGTTTAGGGGTCGGGTTAGTGTGTGTGTGTGTGTGATGGGTAGCTTTTATGGGTCAGGTCAGTGTGTGTGTGTGTGTGTGATGGGTAGGTTTATAGGTTTAGGGGTCAGGTTAGTGTGTGTGTGTGTGTGTGTGTGTGTGTGTGATGGGTAGCTTTAGGGGTCGGGTTAGTGTGTGTGTGTGTGTGTGTGTGTGTGATGGGTAGGTTTATAGGTTTAGGGGTCGGGTTAGTGTGTGTGTGTGTGTGAGAGATGGGTAGGTTTATAGGTTTAGGGGTCAGGTTAGTGTGTGTGTGTGTGTGTGTGTGTGTGAGATGGGTAGGTTTATAGGTTTAGGGGTCGGGTTAGTGTGTGTGTGTGTGATGGGTAGGTTTATAGGTTTAGGGGTCGGGTTAATGTGTGTGTGTGTGTGTGAGATGGGTAGGTTTATAGGTTTAGGGGTCGGGTTAGTGTGTGTGAGATGGGTCGGGTTAGTGTGAGGGAGAGAATATACAATTTGTACAGGATAAACACCTTTACATCTATGGAGAGTCCCCGTAAACCACATATTCCAGTGTGTGTGTGTGTGTGTGTGTGTGTGTGCTCTCTAGTAAGGTAATTAGTCAAATCCAGGTGCTAGTGTGTGATTAATCGGTCTTTGGTTCGCAGACTTTAAGGCCGGGTGTCGTGGCCCGGAGGTTGTGTGTGTGTCTGTTCAATGATAGAGTGAAATTTATATTCCCTCATTTGCAAAAGTCATCACTTATTTCCCCGTCAGAACTCAGTCAGACACACACACACACACCGACAGGGACGACACGGTAAAACACGCCCAAGGCGAGCGCTTTATCAAATCCATTCTTGATGAATTATCTTGGTTTGTTGTTGAGTCTTTCACCAGCATTTCCCACGATTAACGTGATTTAATAATAGTTTAAAGAGCAGCAGAATCGGCTGAGAGAGAGTATGTGTGTGTGTGTGTGTGTTAACAGTCTGACACACAGATGACGGTTCTCACACCTCTACAATCAGCTCTGCTCTCATATAATGTATTCAGTGATATAACTGGATAGTTTACATTGTACTACATTATAAGTGTGAGTTAGTGAGTAAGTGTGTGTGTGTGAGAGAGAGTGTGTGAGAGTGTCTGAGAGTTTGTGAGTGTGTTTGAGAGAGTGTGTGTGTGTGTGTGTGTGTGTGCGTGTGTGTGAGTGTGAATGTGTTTGAGAGAGTGTGTGTGTGTGTGTAGTCGTCCTCACCAGCAGGGGGTGCAAGCGCGGGTTGTTGACGAAGACCAGAGCAACAGTTAGAGCGAGCCATTCATTCATAAAAACTCATTTAAACTCATTACATTTGGCATTATTTTACTTCCATAAATATAGAGAAACCCAACCGTTGGTTTAAAGGTTTACGGTCGGGTTTGTCCATATTTGACCCAAACATGGGTTGGAACAACCCAGCATTTGTAAAGTGTATCAGAGCATTAAGACGGAGAGATACTGTATATTAATATTGTCTCTGATTTAAACTTCGGTTCAGTTTTTGAACTGTGTAATTTCCCATGAATCACTTCCAACTACCTGTGCTAATTAATCAAAGTTCAGTCCTTGCGTGGCATTTTTAATACTTTGGAATGTTTCAGTTTTTGTTATATGTCAAATATTACTGTTTATTAGTGTGTCTTGTTGTTTTGGTAGATTTAAACGATTGATTTAACCATTTTGTCATTTGTCTAAAGTTTGAGGTCGGTAATCTTTTTAAATGTTTTTGAAAGAAGTCTCGTCTGCTCGCCAAGGCTGCATTTATTTGATAAAAAAATACAGTAATTTAAAAAAAAAAATATTATTAGAATTTAAAATAGCCGTTTTCTATGTGAGTATATAGTAAAGTTTAATTTATTCCTGTGATCAAAGCTGAATGTTCAGCATCATTACTCCAGTCTTCAGTGTCACATGATCCTTCACAAATCACTCTAATATGATGATCTGATGCTCAAGAAACATTTATGATTATTATCAATGTTGAAAACGGTTCGTATTTTTGTGGAAACTGTGATGCATTTATTTTTTAGGATTCTTTGATGAATAGAAAGTTCAAAAGAACAGCATTTCTGTGTGTCTGTGTCTGTAAGCGCATGTGTGTGTGTTGGACGGTCTGTCCAGCTGGCAGGGCGTTGACTGTGTGTGTGTGTGTGTGTGTGTGTCCTCTGCTGACGTGACGGATGTGTTGGCATGTGTGATCTTGATGGACCGGCGCTCTGACTTCATCAAACTTCACTTCCTTTCCTGAAGCTTTTAGTGCATTTGAACGCCGTCCGTCTTCTCTCGCCCTTCATACAACACTGACTTTGAGTTAAGAGTTTATAAAACACACACATACATGTGACCTGTGCATAGAAGTAGTAACACATCCACTTCATTATCTTAACCTATAAAGCCTACTGTATCATATTTATTACAATAAATGATCAAATCTTTGCTGTCGCACACACTCTCCTCCAGTGCTTCTGTCTCTGATTGATAGTTAAGTCTGTTTTATAAAGTAAAAGTCTTTTAGTATAATTGTACAAACGTCCTCCTTCAGCTCGAGCTTCACGTGTGTTTCTGTGTCAAATCTGATATTTATCAAGTAAACGTGAGAATAACTTTGCTATTGTTAGTAATATTTCAGCTGGACTGAAGCAGGTTTACTTGATAATCATCATCATTTATTATAAAAATCATCACGAGTATCAAATATGATCATCAGGCTTTTGAGGAAGGTTTATTAGTTCGTCTCTCAATCATCACTGTATTGCATTTCGTTATGTTTTAAAACTACAGATCATAAAACGAAGCATTTAAATATCATCTTACTAAGAAAGATTATTGGCAGATATTGATATTTATATGCATTTTATGTCAGTATGCTGTACTGTAATACAGATCTCATTAATTTACATTACAAGCATAAGAATATAATCTTACGTTTTGTTGCATATAAATGTCATCATCTGCACTAAAGCATATATTTGCTCTGAATAAAATTGAGTTGTTTTTCCTGCTCCACAATCTGTCAGACTGTTATTTCCCGCGTCAGGCTTTACAGGGTTAAGGATGTTTTCTCTGAACGGATCTCCTCAAGTAAGCGGATCTGGTTTTAAGGATGTTGTTTAATGGCAGAGAAGGTGAACTTAATCTCTTGATATTAGTGAGATTTCATTAGTTTTCTCCCGCCGCTAGTCTTGTGTTTATCCCCGATTGTGTGTGTGATGGTGTGTTCGTCCTGCTTTCTGTCCCGCAGTGTGTGTGTGTGTGTGTGAGGAGACTGCAGGTCCAGACTGAAACTTGCCTGCCAAACCTCTGCTGGAGACAGACAGACACACACACGCACGCACGCACGCACGCACGCACGCACGCACGCACGCACACACACACACACACACACACACACACACATACATACATACATACATGCACACGCACATGTTTAGTGTTCACCAGCTCTGATCCAGAACTCGTGCTGTTCTCTATATGCGCTGCTTTATAAAACTGCGTCTTAACCTCAAAATAAGTTGTGTTAATGTTTATGGAACATTTTTATCAATAGCTTTTAGTATGTAATTTAAAAAATATTTGTGTAGTTGATGCATATGTCATTAAAATAACATGTTGCCGGCTGCACATCCATGATGCTAGTCTCCGTTCCTCCACATCCCAAATCTGCTCTTGGATTGAGATCTGGTGTGTGAGTTTAGTCGACTCGTCGTGTTCAACACACCAGTCTGAGAGGATCTGAGCTCTGTGATGTGTGTGTTATCATCAGAAGATGGTCCACTGGTCATAAACACATGGACATGTTCAGCATCAATCCTCGGGTCGGCTGTGGTGTTTAAATGATGCTCAGTTGGTACTAAGAGGCTCGCCGTGTGCCTGGAAATATGTAACACACACCATTACACCAGCAGAAGCCTGACACGATGATGATACACGGATTGATCCCCGCTCTCATGCTGTTTACACCGCGTTCTGACCCGAGCGTCTGAATGATGCAGCAGAACTCCAGACTCAGCAGAGCAGGCACCGGTTCTCAGAACCTCTCCAGTCCAGCTTTGGTGAATTGTAGCCTTTGCTGTTCTCAGCTGACAGGAGAGGTGTGTGTATATATATCCTCTTTTCCCGTCCATTCTCTGTAAACCCTAGAGATGGTTGTGTGACAATCCCATTAGATCAGCAGTTTCATCCCGTCTGGCACCAACAACCATTTCACGTTCACAGTCACTAACATCTCTAATCTCTTCCTCATTCTGATGCTCAGTAGTGAAGGCGGGTCGGCTTTTTTTCCAACCCGCGGGTCCCGCTTTTATGAAATTATTTGGCCCGCCCCAGCCCGCACCGCACCACTGTATCTATTTTTACAACCCGCCCCGCAACCGTTAAATAGACATACTAGTCGTTGTAATGTAAATGAAAACAGCCTTTATTTCAGCCTGAAAGTGCTTGGAAACATCGCCCTATAAACTGGCAACAACAGACGATTATGAATATGAACCATAGATCAGGTCATATTAATAAGATACTGATCGCTGATCGATTGCTCCTGCCTGATCGCTGATCGATTGCTCCTGTCTGCCTCGCTGCCTGCTGTGTGTTTGTTTGCTTCGAGGCTGTAAGCTTCGCCTGAGCCTCGTATTTCTTTATGTTTTGAGCCATCATTTACTATCTAGTTGTTTATACTACTAAATACAGCTTACCCAACATCTCAGATTAACCTTACATCTCTAGCTTCCGTTATTCTTAACACAGCACGCTAGTAACTCGCTAACGTTAGCCTGCTAACGCGCCACCCGTGCGCTCATTTATTTATTTATTTTCTCTCGCGCGCCCGCGCCTTTGAGTTCATAAAGTCCAGGTAAGTAAGAAATCAGTCAACAAACACGGTGAGTAATGTCTTCTTGTCCTGTTATTGTCACCTGTGTCACATGTCATATGTTTAGTATAGCCTTCTCCGATGGCAATATAGGATTTATATGTGATAAATGCAAGGAGACAGTCAGGCTGACGGAGAAGATTTCAGAACTAGAGACACGCATCCAAACTTTAATTGAGGATGGTAAGAATGCTAGATCTTTAGATAGTGTTTTGGATGCGCCTAGCATAGTGAACTCTTTACATGATTCGGTTCCGGCTGAAGTAGAGCCCGTGCAGCAGGGCAGATGGGTGACCGTGAGAGATCGTTCTAGTCGTGGATCAAAGAACCACTCTTCCGTTCCGATTCCCATAACAAACCGATTTGCCCCACTCAGTGAAACACCCACTGAGAATTCTGTTGATTGTGCCCTGGTAATTGGTGATTCGATCACACGGAACGTGAAAATAGAGACACCAGCCACCATAGTCACATGTTTGCCGGGAGCCAGAGCGCCTGACATCAAAGCAAATTTAAAAGTGCTGGCTAATGCTAATCGTAAATTCTCTAAGATCATTATTCATGTCGGCACTAATGATGTTCGACTCCGCCAGTCGGAGATCACCAAAATTAATATTAAAGAGGTGTGTGAACTCGCAAGTACGATGTCAGGCACTGTAATTTACTCTGGCCCCCTTCCTGTACGCAGGAGTGATGAGATAGTTAGCCGATTGGCCTCACTGAACGGTTGGCTGTCGAAGTGGTGTCCGCAGAATAATATAAAATTCATAGACAATTGGAAAAGTTTTTGGGGCAAGCCTGATCTGTTGAAAAGAGATGGTATCCATCCCTCCTGGGCTGGTGCTGCTCTTCTCTCTAGTAATTTGGCTCATAGTCTTAGAGATAAAACATGACAATCTGGGGCTCAGGTCAGGAAGCAGACAGACTGGCTAAACCGACCGTCTGCTAGCGGCCTCACGTCACCAAGGTCAGATAAATCCCATCACATAGAGTCTCTTTCACCTAGATGTCATCATATAGAGACTGTGTCTGTTCCCCGAATTTGGAACTCCAAAAAACGTCAGGTTAAAAATTTAATTGATGTTCAACAAATAAAAAACAGATATAATACAGATGAGCAAATGATAAAGCTTGGGTTGCTGAATATTCGATCCCTTACTTCAAAATCTCTCATAGTTAATGATATGATTTCAGATTATAATCTTGATATGCTGTGTTTGACAGAAACCTGGCTAAAACCAAACGATTACATTATTTTAAATGAGTCAACCCCACAAGATTACAGTTATAAACATGAACCTCGTCTGAAAGGCAAAGGGGGAGGTGTTGCTGTAATTTATAGTAATATTTTCAAAACCACTAAGAAATCTAGCTTTAAATATACTTCTTTTGAAGTATTGGTGCTTAATGTAAAAATCTATAGTGTAAACGATAAATCACATTTGAGAATTATGCTGGCTACTGTATACAGGCCACCAGGGCACCATAAAGATTTTATCAAAGAATTTGCGGACTTCCTATCAGAATTAGTATTGGCTGCAGATAAAGTACTAATTGTTGGTGATTTTAATATACATGTAGATAATGAAAAAGATGCATTTGGATTGGCATTTAAAGACATTGTAAACTCAATTGAAGTTAGACAACACGTGTCAGGACCTACTCATCGTCGTAATCATACTCTAGATCTAATATTATCACATGGAATAGATGTTGATACCGTTGAAATTCTGCAGCAGAGCGATGACATCTCAGATCATTATCTAGTCTCATGTAAATTACATTTAGCCAAGGCTGCAAAGCCGACTCCGTGTTATAAATACGTTAGACCTATAACTTCTGCCACTAAAGATTGCTTTATCAATAATCTTCCTAATCAGTTTCATCATCTCAGCATCCCGGATAGCTTAGAAGAACTTGATATTGCAACAGAAACGTTTAACTCTCTCTTTTCCAGCACTTTAGACGCAGTTGCTCCGTTGCGCTTAAAGAAGATTAAAGAAAATAGCCCAACGCCGTGGTACAGCGAGCACACCCGGGCCCTTAAGAGAGCAGCCAGAAAAATGGAGCGCAACTGGAAGAAAACTAAACTAGAGGTATTTCGGATTTCATGGAAAGAGAGCTCGATTGCTTACAGAGAGGCTTTAAAAGCTGCTAGATCTGCTTATTTTTCAAACCTATTAGAAGAAAATAAACATAATCCAAGGTATTTATTTGAAACAGTGGCTAAACTAACGAAAAAGAAAGCTTCAAGCTCAGAAGTGTCCAAGCAACACAGCAGTGATGACTTTATGAACTTCTTCACTTATAAGATTGATAATATCAGGGACAAAATTATAACTATGCAACCGTCTACCACAGTATCGCATCAGGAAGTGCATTGTAGTCTCCCTGAGGAAAAATTTGATTCATTTGTTGCTATAGGAGAGGAAGAATTCTGCAAACTCGTTAATTCATCTAAATCGACAACTTGTATGTTAGATCCTATACCGACTAAGCTACTGAAAGAGATGTTTCCAGAGGTCATATATCCTCTTCTTAATATCATTAATTCATCTTTGTCTCTAGGATACGTACCAAAAACCTTTAAACTGGCTATGATAAAACCGCTTGTTAAAAAAACACAACTTGATCCTACAGAATTAGTCAATTACAGGCCGATCTCGAATCTGCCTTTTCTGTCAAAGATATTAGAAAAAGCAGTATCTTCACAACTGTGTTCCTTTCTAGAAAGAAATGATATCTGCGAGGATTTTCAGTCCGGATTTAGACCGTACCATAGCACTGAGACCGCTCTCATTAGAGTCACAAATGATTTGCTCTTATCATCGGATCGTGGTTGTATCTCTCTATTAGTGTTACTCGATCTTAGTGCTGCATTTGACACAATTGACCACAACATTCTTTTAAATAGACTAGAAAACTATGTGGGCATTAGTGGAATTGCACTAGCATGGTTTAAATCATACTTATCTGACCGTTATCAGTTTGTAGCAGTAAATGAAGAGATGTCTTATCGATCACAAGTTCAGTATGGCGTACCACAAGGCTCAGTACTAGGACCGCTGCTGTTCACTCTGTACATGCTACCATTAGGAGATATCATTAGGAAACATGGAGTTAGCTTTCACTGTTATGCCGATGATACTCAGCTGTATATTTCTTCAAAACCCAACGAAACTTACCAATTCACAAAATTAACGGAATGCATAGCTGATATAAAAAATTGGATGACTAGTAATTTCCTACTACTAAATTCTGAAAAGACAGAGATTCTAATTATTGGACAAAAAACTTCCACACGTAATAACCCAGAATACTGTCTAACACTTGATGGCTGCTCTGTCAAGTCTTCGTCGTCGGTTAGGAACCTGGGTGTGCTCTTTGATACCAACCTTTCTTTTGAAAGCCACGTGTCTAGTATCTGTAAAACTGCATTTTTCCATCTTAAAAATATATCTAAAATACGCCATATGCTCTCATTGGGAAATGCGGAACAATTAGTCCATGCGTTCATGACCTCAAGGCTAGATTATTGTAATGCTCTACTGGGTGGTTGCCCTGCACGCTTAATAAATAAACTACAGCTAGTTCAAAACGCCGCAGCTCGAGTTCTTACCAGAACCAGGAAATATGACCATATTAGCCCGGTTCTGTCAACACTGCATTGGCTCCCTATTAAACATCGTATAAATTTTAAAATATTGTTGATTACCTACAAAGCACTAAATGGTTTAGCTCCGCAGTACTTGAGCGAGCTCTTAACGTATTATAGTCCTTCACGTCCATTGCGATCTCAAAATTCCGGTCAGTTGATAATACCTAGAATATCTAAATCGACTGCAGGCGGTAGATCCTTTTCCTATTTAGCACCAAAACTTTGGAACAGTCTTCCTACCATTGTCCGGGAAGCAGACACACTCTGTCAGTTCAAAGCTAGACTAAAAACACATCTCTTTGACCTAGCATACACATAACGCACTATAGACTTCTATAAATTCAATGTTAGGCTGCATAGATTAGGTCAGCCGGAACTGGGAACACTTCCGTTAAATCTTGATGTACTCGCTACATCATAAGAAGAATGGCATCTACGCTAATATTAGTGTCTTTGTTTATCCCGAGGTTTTCCCGCAGCCTGCCGGATCCAGGCCGTGTCCAGATCTGACGAAGGAGATCCGCCTGGACCCGATGACAATGCAGTGCTGAAGTGTCCACTATCCTCTCCCTATGGAGGATCCCTTTCCCACTCTACAGATAAAGCGTTGTGAATTCCGGCTCGCGTACCCCGAAGTGATAAAATAAAACAAAATTCTGTATCAAAATTTATAGGCAAGAAAAGTAGTTTGTTTAGGCTGGGTTGTATGAATTATAAACCTGCGCACATATTTTAAAAAGCACATAACTATAGAATCAATTCTGAATGAGCATGTGAACGCCGTCAGCGTTAATCACAGGTTCGCGTTTAAAAGTCTGATCATTTCGACGGAGGTGAATCAATCAAAGTTAACTTTAGCTGGAAATAACATTATTCAAGAACCGCTATAATGCCAAAACAATCTGTTACCTTAAATTATATGTTTATCTCTGTAAAGCTGCTTTGAAACAATCCATTGTTAAAAGCGCTATATAAATGAAGATGACTTGACTTGACTTGACTGATAAACATTTTCAACATTTACAAAGCAGCGTTTGTATTCATCTAATAGATCTCAACCATTTTTTTATTTCTTAGACCCCCCACGAATATCTTGACATGCTGGAAGTGCCCGTTTTGTGGCGCTACTGTTTGTATATTTTCCACACGAGTTGCACTTCAGGTAGCCGATACTGTTGTCTCCTGCTGCAAGTATTTCTGAGAACAGCTCCCAAACATTAGATTTAGCAGCCTAACCTTATTTTTCTTTTCAATTTAATCAGGTAAATTCCCGACCTCAATTTCTCCCGCACCTCGTCTTCCATCTTCACTTTTATTTCTCCGTTGTTGTTGTTGTCGTGGCTGGCGGCGGGAGCTGCGGAGCTGCTTGCGCCGCTTTCGTGACGTGTCACGTGACGCCAAAGGTTTGGGGACCTCACGCAAGTTACGTTGCTACGGCATTCGTATTGTAACCTTATCAAATAACCTAATAAAATACGAAAATAGATATTCCCAAATATTTAATATAGGCTGGAAATTGCAAGCAACATACATGGATAAAAAACAAAACAATAATAATGACCCGCCCCAACCCGCCCCGCAAATAAAGTGACAATTTCTTTACCCGCCCCAACCCGACCCGCGGGTTACGAGTCGGCCCGCGCATCACTAATGCTCAGGTTGAACTTCGGCTGATCGTCTCGACTATGACTGCAGTGTTGTAGTACTCGAGACTCGAACTCGTCTCGGACTCGGTCTCGAGACCATATTTTAATGGTCTTGGTCTTGTCATGGATTTGTGTACATTTTGACTCGGTATTGAGTCGGACTCGAACAAATTAGGACTCGGACTTATTCCCGAGTTCACTCGAGTCCAATTCAAAATATTTTTCATGATTATTACTGTATGTTAATATTTCTTCAAATTGATGTTTGATTGACACGTCCAATGATTGGTGATTTTCTTGTGCAAAACTGCGCATGACTTAGACTAACGTTAGCGCAAAGGCAGCAGAACTCAGGTCAGGTCAGGATGTCATGAGCCTATAGCTCAACTATGTATCGAAAATGTCTGCTAAATCATCCATTATTCAGTTTGCATATAAGAGACACAAAGAATCCATATGCAGTAAGACTTTAAAAAGGAAAACCTCTGCGACATGTAAATTCTGTGGTACTTCAATTACCGAAGCAAAGGGAAGAACAAATAAAGCACAAAGAAAGATTAAGATAAAGTAAGATTAAGAACTCATAATGTCTGTATATGCATGACATTTTAGCATTTTGACAGCTAATGCTTAGTTAGTTCTGTGTAGAAGTCTGCAAGGGACTACTTTTTTCGTCCCGCGCCTCATGTGCTCTCCTACACCAGTGACCCGCCCGCTCTCGCTTCTGTTTTACGCTGTGTCCACCTGCCATCCGCCTGTAGTGATCCTGCTTTCCAGAAAGTCACATGCTACATTTGTCTCAACTGTGTTATTTTAATATTTACTGTTTACAACATAGGACAAAAGTGTCACAGAGAAAACCAAATCTCGTTTACAGTTTTTTACAGTCGCTAGGACACATTTCTTAATACTTAGGTCACTTTTTCAAAACTCTTCACACAGTTCTCCAAACCAACTTTCAGCTCGCCACAGCAGTTAATTTCACTTTCAAAATGCACTAAAACTACCAAATCACTTTATACATGTCTCAAATCAACATATTCTTCCATCACACTAGCAAAGGTTGACAGCCAACAAACACACTTTGGCCCTGTCCCAAATGGCACACTTCATGCGGACTTTCGGTCTCGTGGACTTAAATTGCGCGTGCTCGCCGAGTCTACGAGTCCGTAGGCCGTCCCATTTAGCATTTTAACGCTGTTAAACGCTGTTAACGCTGTGTGCTCAGCAGCGCCCCCTTTGTACCCTTAAAGCGGTCTTCCGCGAAGCCCGCATAGATGCAGGCTCCACGCACTTTAACTACCCAGGAATCCTTGCGAAAGGCCAATCAGACAACGGATGGGAGGAGATTTCGCTCACGGACAATTGTTAACATGGCTGAGAAAAAAATATTTATATAATTATATCATTACGGTTTTTATGACAAGTTTATACAAACATTATGATCATCGACCAGTGGTTGATGTCTCAAACATAGGCTAATAATAGCGAGCTGAATAATACGATTGCATTATGATTCATTAAATAAATAGAACAGAATGTCAGGGCTTTACTGAGTCATATGTAAACACAGCAACAATAGGCGGCATATTTCCCCGAACCTGTAGCTCCTGTCCATAACAACAATCAGACCGTTTTCCTGTTTCCTGCGTGACGATCGAGTCTGTCCCAAAAATACCTCTCAATGCGCCCTCGCGGACTCGCGCTAAGGGCCCTATAGGTCTGCACTACATGACGTCACCGAAGTGTGGACTCTGAGGAAGTCCACAAGTCCGGAGTGTGCCATTTGGGACAGGGCCTATGTCACCCACTAAACAATGACCTAAAAAACACTAACAACAGGAGCATTATACAATATTTTCTTCTGTAAAACAAGCACACCTCTCTACTGTTTAGAATTCACTGCAATATATGTTACTGGAATGAATAAGACATGATGCAGTGTGCTTCAATATATTTTAGGTAGTTTTGTTGTTGTTGCACAGACTAATTCCAAAATACAAGAATTTGTATACACACCATTCACCGATACAGATACAATAGGAATCAGCTGTGGTTGGTCTAATTGTCCAATTGTTTTTATAACATTTAATTGTAAGATTTAAAATATATTTCATTAAAATATTACTGTTGAACTGTAGCAAATTGCTGTCTTAGTCAGTTTTGAATTATTTTATTGTTTTGAACATAAGTTTAACAGTTTTGAAAACAGTATGTAAGCCTGTGCAAATTGGCCTGTAAGTACACAGAGTTTTGGCGGTTGTTGTGTCGAAGTGAGAAAAGAATTAATGTAATTTGAAAGATGTAGTCATTGAATGCATTTTGTGCCAAAGCAATGATAAATGATCCACAGTTCAGCCCACATATACTTCTGTTGTCCTCACTGTGTGAAGAGTTTTGAAAAAGTGACCTAAGTATTGAGAAATATGTCCTAGCGACTGACTGAAAAAACTGTAAATAAATAATAAAATGAATACAGTTACGATGATGACTGATGACTCTTGCACCCCCTCCATAACTACATGTTAATCAGATTGAGTTCTAATGTTGTGGTACAATGATGTTATGTGGACAAGAGCATTTAATACTGACAAGTAATAATTGTAATAAAATTACCTTAACAGCACCTACTTTGTGGCCTTTCTACCCTTGACTGATAATATTTTTAAACCAATATCACTCTAAGTAAATAAAACTAAATTAGGTAATCAACCCTCTCTGGTCTCGGTCTCGACCCTCTCTGGTCTCGGACTCGACCCTCTCTGGTCTCGGACTCGACCCTCTCTGGTCTCGGTCTCGACTCGGACTCGACCCTCTCTGGTCTCGGTCTCGACTCGGACTCGACCCTCTCTGGTCTCGGACTCGACCCTCTCTGGTCTCGAACTCGACCCTCTCTGGTCTCGGACTCGACCCTCTCTGGTCTCGGTCTCGACTCGGACTCGACCCTCTCTGGTCTCGGTCTCGACTCGGACTCGACCCTCTCTGGTCTCGGTCTCGACTCGGACTCCACCCTCTCTGGTCTCGGTCTCGACTCGGACTCGACCCTCTCTGGTCTCGGTCTCGACTCGGACTCCACCCTCTCTGGTCTTGGTCTCGACTCGGACTCGACCCTCTCTGGTCTCGGTCTCGACTCGGACTCGGACTCCACCCTCTCTGGTCTCGGTCTCGACTCGGACTCGACCCTCTCTGGTCTCGGTCTCGACTCGGACTCCACCCTCTCTGGTCTCGGTCTAGACTCGGACTCCACCCTCTCTGGTCTCGGTCTCGACTCGGACTCGACCCTCTCTGGTCTCGGTCTCGACTCGGACTCGACCCTCTCTGGTCTCGGTCTCGACTCGGACTCCACCCTCTCTGGTCTCGGTCTCGACTCGGACTCGACCCTCTCTGGTCTCGGTCTCGACTCGGACTCGACCCTCTCTGGTCTCGGTCTCGACTCGGACTCGACCCTCTCTGGTCTCGGACTCGACCCTCTCTGGTCTCGGACTCGACCCTCTCTGGTCTCGGACTCGACCCTCTCTGGTCTCGGACTCGACCCTCTCTGGTCTCGGACTCGACCCTCTCTGGTCTCGGACTCGACCCTCTCTGGTCTCGGACTCGACCCTCTCTGGTCTCGGACTCGACCCTCTCTGGTCTCGGACTCGACCCTCTCTGGTCTCGGACTCGACCCTCTCTGGTCTCGGACTCGACCCTCTCTGGTCTCGGACTCGACCCTCTCTGGTCTCGGACTCGACTCGGACTCGACCCTCTCTGGTCTCGGTCTCGACCCTCTCTGGTCTCGGACTCGACCCTCTCTGGTCTCGGACTCGACCCTCTCTGGTCTCGGTCTCGACTCGGACTCGACCCTCTCTGGTCTCGGTCTCGACCCTCTCTGGTCTCGGACTCGACCCTCTCTGGTCTCGGTCTCGACTCGGACTCGACCATCTCTGGTCTCGGTCTCGACCCTCTCTGGTCTCGGACTCGACCCTCTCTGGTCTCGGTCTCGACTCGGACTCGACCCTCTCTGGTCTCGGACTCGACCCTCTCTGGTCTCGGACTCGACCCTCTCTGGTCTCGACCCTCTCTGGTCTCGGACTCGACCCTCTCTGGTCTCGGTCTCGACTCGGACTCGACCCTCTCTGGTCTCGGACTCGACCCTCTCTGGTCTCGGTCTCGACTCGGACTCGACCCTCTCTGGTCTCGGTCTCGACTCGGACTCGACCCTCTCTGGTCTCGGTCTCGACTCGGACTCGACCCTCTCTGGTCTCGGTCTCGACTCGGACTCGAATGAGCTGGTCTCGGTCTCGACTCGAACTCGAGTGAGCTGGTCTCGACTACAACACTGTATGACTGTGTCTACATGTCTAAAAGCATTGAGTTGCTGCCGTGTGATTGGCTGATTAGATATTAGCGTTGCAGGCAGTTGAAGAGGTGTACCTAATAAAGTGGCCAGTGAGTGTATAATGAGATTTAAGTATTTGTAATACCGGTAATACATTTTCGTTTGTATTGAAATTTAGAACTGAAACGTATATCGATGAATAATTTGTCTTTGAACTTGGAGGTTAAAAGCATCAGTCTCTGATGCCTTAAAATGATTTCTAGGTAGGTTTTAGAACAGAGCCACACACACACACACACACACACACACACACACACTCAAGTGGCATATGAATGGACAATAACAGGGCAATTGCATTGGGCTTTTGGGAGCCACACTTTTGAACATTCCCAGCTGGTGTGATTGCTGTGTGACATGTGTGTGTGTGTGAGTTTGGGAAGGAGAGTCCTCCATAAGGAGAGACAATGAGGCAAGCCAGGAATATGGTTTAATTTAGTCTGACATTATACTACGGTACCGGTGTGTATCACACACACTCACACACACACACACACACACGTTAACGCCTGCATCGCACCACATTCACACCTGTGAGAGGTGAAACTGCAGTCAGTCTGTCGTCTGAACAAACCTCCGCGTTTGAGGCTTGTTTAAGGATGGACTGTTTTCGGTTTTAATTGAAATACCATAATTTATCTTGGCATGTTGGTCAGTATTTTGAATATTAATAATATACTGTATACCATCAGGGGTCGGGTTAGTGTGTGTGGGTGTGTGATGGGTAGGTTTAGGGGTCGGGTTAGTGTGTGTGTGTGTGTGTGTGTGTGTGTGATGGGTAGGTTTAGGGGTCGGGTTAGTGTGTGTGTGTGTGTGTGTGTGTGTGTGTGTGTGTGATGGGTAGGTTTAGGGGTTGGGTTAGTGTGGGTGTGTGGGTGTGTGATGGGTAGGTTTAGGGGTGGGGTTAGTGTGTGTGTGTGTGTGTGTGTGTGTGTGTGATGGGTAGGTTTAGGGGTCGGGTTAGTGTGTGTGTGTGATGGGTAGGTTTAGGGGTTGGGTTAGTGTGTGTGTGTGTGTGTGGGTGATGGGTAGGTTTAGGAGTCGGGTTAGTGTGTGTGTGTGTGTGTGTGTGTGTGTGTGTGTGTGTTTTGTGTGTATATATATATGTAATGAATTTGAAAGATTTGACTGGAAGACTAGTTTTGCACTCACTTTGTATCCACAGAATGTATTTTAATGGAGTCTGTAATTTAAGCCTTATATTAGTAGTAAATGTGTTGATACGATTCAATTGATTTCCAGGAAACATCTCTTGCTAGACATGCGTTCAGATTAGATTAGAATATGGTGCAAAAGTTCATTTATTTCAGTAATTCAACTTAAAAGGTGAAACTAATATATTATATAGACTCATTACATGCAAAGTGAGATATTTCAAGCCTTTGTTATAATGTTGATGATTATGGCTTACAGCTTTTATGAAAACCCCAAATTCAAAATTAGAATATTGTGAAAAGATTTTCACAAGCTGTAAGCCAGCTTTCAACAGACATTTACATCGATAGTCTGGCGTTATAATGTATCTGCTTATGGTGAACTGTGGAGTGGGTAAAACTGTTTTTAATGGCAGGCTAGCAGTTAGCGCTGACTCGCGCTAGCCTAGCACCGGCGAACTATGCAACTGGAACGACTGGATGAAAAGTTTTGAAAACTGTCTCCACTAATAAATAACACTATGGCTAACTTGGAAATGAGGCCCGATGTACAACATCCTGAACCGCCCCTTTAAAGACCGGAAAATATTTGTATATAATGTTTTGTGTACAGCTCCAGCTCGGTCCGGTCCTGGACAGAATCGGCTCTGGTTATTACTCTCAGGGCTCGTGTGCTTCATCATGGGGACTCGTGTCTCTATCACAGGGTCACAGTAGAGGAGACCAGCACCTCTTATAGCGTTTTGAGTGATTACTGAAGCCGTCCCAGAGAACACAGAGGAGATAAAACATGTCGGCTCATCAACAATGATCCACCAAGGACCCTCGGCCCTCTTCTCGGTCTAGACTCCAGCAGCCTTTAATACTTCAGGACACAAGGTCACACACACACACACGCACACACACACGCACACGCGCGCACACACACACACACACACACACACACACAAACACACGCACACGCGCATACACACACACGCACAAACGCACACATGCACACACACACACGTGCACAAACACACACGCACAAACGCACACACACATATGCACACACACACACACACACACACACACACACACACACACACTCCACCGGACACAATGATATATCTGTCCTCACTCTGAATCGTCTCAGAAAGGCTTTTGATTGGTGTTTAGGATGAGCTCTGCATATGTTGCAAAGGTTTTCCGCTTCTGAAGGTTGTGTGTTCTGGTCCGGAGTGTGTGTGTGTGTGTGTGGCGTGTTGAAAGCAGCTGGTGGGAGCGAGTGAATGTGAAGTCATGGTGTGAAGTTGAGAGAAAGTGCCGACAGGAATAATGTAGTGTTTAATCTGCTCTGCGTTCAGTGGAAACGCTTTACTGTGTCACACAGTTACAGCTATTAATGCAGGACGCAATCGACAGATTCTTCATAACTGGAGGTTTTTATTAAAAACTGTGTTTGAGAAATGAGCGTGAAGTGGTCTAATGCTAAGTTTTGTCTTTTGTTCATCATCAGCAAATCTGAATATGATTTTTTTTTTTTTGCCTTATCATTATTTGTCATCAAATAATATTATCAAAAGTTGTACATCCAGTGTCTTTTTATAGGTTATATTTCTGTTTTCTTTCTCTTAAAAATGTAAAAGAATGCTATAACAGAAAAAAAAATCATAAGATTTATTATTTTGATTTTTTTTAATGTTTTTGAATATCATCAAACACTGGAAAATATTTAAATTTATTTTATTTTAATTTTATTTTATATAGTTTTAAATATTCTTTGTATAATTATTATAATAATTGTATGCAATGATTGGACACGTTATTTTTTATTTATTGATTTATTGATTTATTGATTGTAATGAAAACCTGGAAAAGTGTTAGATATTATATTTTTATTTAATTTTATGTAATTATTTAAATACAAATATTTAGATATTATGTTTTAACTAAGCCACCCTTTTTTATCAACACCAAATTCAAAATGAATAATTTTTAGCATTATCATTATTCGAGGTGTTTTATAGGTTATATGTTACGGCTGCACGATTATGGATAAAGTGAGTTTCACGGTTTTGTTGTTGTTGTTGTTTGTTTAAAATAGAGATTATGATCCTCCCATAATTCTCAACGGACAGCTGAACAAAACAACGTAATTTACTAGAGGTTCGGACTAAATGTTACTCGCTACAGTCCATTAAAAACTTTTTTTTTAATGTGTGAGTGAATGATTCAATGACTCACTCATAAAAACTGGTTTCATCATTCCATGAATTGCCATTTTTTGAACAAATTTCTTGAATGAATGAATCAATTACAAACACATTATTAACACTCACTTGTCGCCCGCTACTGGTGTAACACTATACACTCTTTATTTGAAGTGTAAAGCTACTTTCAGAAGGTTACTGATAATCTGAATTATTGAGAGCCAAATCGTTGTCATTTACTGTATAATTAAGATCACGAGACGTACCTGACGTGATGTATGGAATGCCAAAGCTGACTTAATTAAAAATAAATAAATACATAAATAAATAAACAAAGAAATGTAAAAAAGTACAATAAATGAGTATTTATACTTTTATTTCCTTATTTATGTATAAACTTATTTTTGTACACATTTATTTATTTATACATGTATACATTTATTCATTTATTTATTTCCACTTTTATTTATTTCCACATTCATTTATGTATATATGTTTTTATGTCTACATTTATTTATTTCCACATTTATTTATTTCTACATTTATTTATTTCTACATTTATTTATTTCCACATTTATTTATTTCTACATTTATTTATTTCCACATTTCTTTGTCCGTATGCTAATGAGGGGGGCGTGTTTTACCTCAGACATCAGCAATCGAGCTCAGAGTGGCAGTGCTGAAGCTTTGAGGCCACAGTGACACCTTGTGGTGTGACCAAACGAAACGCAAGAGGTGTGCGGACAATATCACATTTTAAGTCATGTACATCACCCTAAACTGCACTTCAACGGGTCTGTCACTTGGACATGGAAGCGCACCACGCGTTACTGTTAATTTTATTATAATAAAAACCTACCTATTTAATAAGGTTTGGGTAAATATAAAATCAATTTATAGGGGGAAATATCACCACGACCATGGGCACGACAGGTGCTGTTTGAATGGGCATGATGTGCTTCTGTCCTCCACTGCATGGGGTGAGATGCGTGGCTCACTAGCTGTTTACATGAGCCCATTTTGTTTGATTTAAGAATAATTCCTATAATATAAATTGAAGAATAAAGAATAAATTGATGACTTGTGATTAATCAGCATCTAAGAGCAGCATCTATGAAATATGGGTTGTGTTTTAAGCATTTGAATTGTCACCTGTTATGCATACGATATTATGAAACACGAATGTAAACCGTGTATTGAGTCGCGTTTCAAACTCATGATCAATATGCTTGCGTAGGAGTCAGTGAAATGTGCGCTGGTTTCTCTCCGCGTTCTGCGCTGGTGTGCGAGTCTCATCGACAATAAACGCAAGCTCGTATCAGCCCTATCCACCGCGTTTACATTGTTATTAATAGTGGATACTTTCATGCGCTTCCATGTCCAAGTGTCTGCTATCAGACCCGTTCTAGTGCAGTTTCTGTTCATGTGTGCTGTGTGTGTTAACCCTATATAGCCTACCCTACATACAGTTAGGGTGATGTACATGACTTAAAATGTGATGTTGTCCGCACACATCTTGCGTTTCGTTTGGTCACACCACAAGGTGTCACTGTGGCCTCAAAGCTTCAGCACTGCCACTCTGAGCTCGATTGCTGATGTCTGAGGTAAAACACGCCCCCCTCATTAGCATACGGACAAAGAAATGTGGAAATAAATAAATGTAGAAATAAATAAATGTGGAAATAAATAAATGTGGAAATAAATAAATGTAGACATAAAAACATATATACATAAATGAATGTGGAAATAAATAAAAGTGGAAATAAATAAATGAATAAATGTATAAATGTATAAATAAATAAATGTGTACAAAAATACAATTATACATAAATAAGGAAATAAAAGTATAAATACTCATTTATTTGTACTTTTTTACATTTCTTTGTTTATTTATTTATGTATTTATTTATGTATTTTTGCCTTTTTACATTTCTTCGTATATTTATTTATGTATTTATTTATTTTTAATTAAGTCAGCTTTGGCATTCCATAGTGATGAAGCTCACAGTGTGTGTATGTGTGTGTGTGCAGATCTTTATCAGCTCTATCCTCTCAAACCGTAGAGAAGCGATCCGATCCCGATGGTCAACACACACACACACACACACACACACACACACACACACACACACACACACACACACACACACACACACACACTCTCTCACACTCACACATACACTCTCTCTCTCTCTCTCTCTCTCTCTCTCTCTCTCTCACACACACACACACACACACACACACACACTATCTCTCTCACACTCACAGACATACACACACACACACACTCGCTCTCTCTCTCTCACACACACACACACACACACTCACTCACTCACTCACTCACACACACACACACACACACACACACACACTCACTCACACACACACTCTCTCTCACACACACACACACACACACACACACACACACACACTCACTCTCTCTCTCTCTCTCTCTCTCTCTCTCTCACACACACACTCACTCACTCTCACACACACACACACTCACTCACTCACTCACTCACTCACTCACTCACACACACACACACACACACACACACACACACACACACACCCTTTGACACACACACACACACACACTGAGGAGGAATACACACTAGATATGAACACACAGATGTAGAAACGATGGACACGAGTTCTGTCACGACACAAACAAACACTGATAATACGGATTATTATACTGGCAATATCAATACTGATGCCAAAGCGAGTCAGTGTTTCTTGCCCCAAATCACAGTTTAGTTTTTCCATTCCTATTTTTCACATTACAATTAAACTAATATAAGCTGTTTTATTGATGCTGTTACTTTAAGACTTCTATAGACACTCTCTTCTGTGATTGGCCAACTCTCACTAAATGAGAAACAGTGCTTATATATGATTGGTGTCTTTCTCTTGTGTCCTTTATATGTGTTTTCGATTTTTATTTTTATTTTTATATTTCATTAATTTTATTATATGTTTTTAGATATTTTAAGTAAATATATATATATATATATATATATATATAAATATATATAGCTTCAATTTACTTGTTTATTTGTTTAATTATGTGTTGTAGTACTTCAACTTAAACTTGTTTTATTTCAGTTTCTAATTTTAGTTTAGGTTTTTTAAGTTATAATAATATTTTCAATTAGCTTTTATTTTTTATGTTTTTTATTTTAATTTTAGATTGTTTTAGTAATTTTATGTGCTTTTGCCATTTTTTTTAGTTTAAAAAACATTTATATATAGCTTTAATTAATTAGTCAATCAATTAATTAATTCATTTATTTATTTATTTGAGTAATTATAGCAGCATACTAACTTATTTTATTTCCGTTTCTATTTTTTTTTAAGTTTATATACTATTATAACTTTTAATAATATTTTAAATGAGCTTTTATTTTATATTTTTAGTTGTTTTATTTATTGAATTACTTAAACTTGTTTTATTTCAGTTTCTAATTTACATTTAGGTTTTTTAATGCGTCTTTCGATTACCGAAAACTTTTTGTTTTTGTTTTAGTTTATACGTTTTCGTTAACAATAACAACACTGGTTGTTTTAGCAGTTTAGTTTTAATAAATGGTCATTTTGGAGTTTTTATGGTACATTTTGTGTTTTTTTTTTTCAAATATGAACAATATTAAATCTTGTAAATAGAGAATGCAACTCTCTTTTCTTCACATATTGTTTTCAAATATGAAACTATAGTTTACATAATTATGTAAACATGCGATGATGCATCTGCTAAGGCAATTAATCTAACGCATCCTTACTCACTTAAAAAAGTTGGGTTAAAAACGACCCAACAGCTAACCCAATGGTGGGTTGATATAGCACCAACCTAATGTTTTTTTTTTTAATTAAAATAAAACTGTGTTCCGAATAACCCAACAGAACGACCCAATATTTTTAACCCAGCTATTGGGTACACAAAAATAACCCAATGTTTTTTAGAGTGTATAAACTCACACACAGTGTGTGTCTGCATCAGCATCACTGACAAACTTTCCAGGATTTATTGAGCCTTTAATCAGCCGCATGTTTTGCTCGTTGCTCTTTTAATGCATCTTTATAGACGCTCCCGTAAAGCCGATAAATGTGGAAAGATGTCTCATTATATTCAGTAATAACCTCACCAGTCTCCAATTACACGGCGTCCTCATCGTGACGAGATCCCAGTGTTTAGATGAGGCGATTAAAGGGCATCAGACTGTGGCCTTCGTGTGTGTGTTTATCTCTCACACACACTGTGTGACCAGACCCAGTTACACCAGGACCGTTCTCAATATGCTTAAACGGATAGATCGTTTACTCATCATTGCAAACCTTTTATCCACAAATGCATGGACATTTTACAGGCAGTACAAATACGTAAATGTTAAATGTGTTTAGGTTCCGTCTCAGAGGCCTTTGAGTCTTCGGGGAGTCCTGCAATATCAAGATGAATCTCAACATGTTTGATTTGTCACTGGTGAAAAAGGCAGTGGGACGGATTCCCACTGGCGGAGGAAGAGTGTGTTCTGCGTAGCTCGCTGTGACGTCTATTACGCTCATGCGTTCTCTGTTCACCGTCTGATGGATTCCGCATATTTGTCTGTGGGAAATCAGCTGTGCAGAACAGTTACATGACTATAACAGAGTGTGTATCGACGTGACCCTCGTGCTGAGCGAACCAGTCTGAAGACATGCAGAAATGTGACACACACACGCAATCACTCACTCGCACGCACGCACACACACACACTCGCTCACTCACACACACACACACACACACACGCACGCACACGCACGCACACACACTCACATACTCACTCACACACACGCACGCACGCACACACACTCACATACTCACTCACACACACACTCTCTCACACACACACACACACACAGGCTGATAAACACGCTCACGCCGCGCTGCCGTTCTAAGAGCGCACGGATGTTCATTTCAAGCCTCAGATATTTTGCAGTTTTACTCCTTGGAGGTCAGAAAAACAATTAGGGAGGAGGAGCAGAGCGGAGGAAGAGAGGAGACCATGCTGAATTGATGGTACAAGAGCGGCAGAGCATTCAAGACGAATGGGCTGTTAAACATGGAGTGTGTGTGTGTGCGTGTGTGTGAGTCATCCAAATCTCTTTCTTTGACAGTGTGTGTGTTTGTGTGCGCGAAAGCCATTTGGAGTGTAAAACAGGTTGCTGTGCACTAGTGGCACACACTGCATTATCAGTGTTTGCATGATATTCAATGTTTTTAAATGTCACTTTTTTGTATTAGTCCTATTTTCTTTTCTTATTCTGCATGATCATATTCTACATCCCTTAATCCTACCAAATACCTAAACTTAACAACTACCTACTAACTATTAATAAGCAGTAATTAGGAGTTTATTCAGGGCAAAAGTCGTACGTAATGGGAATTAGACCCTAAAGTTAAAATTGGAGTTTTTAGATAAAAATGCACATGAATGTGCAAGAAAAAATTATATTTGGCATTCCTGCATTCGGTAGAAGCTTTTATCCAAATTGACTTGCATTGCATTGAAGTTTTGTATGTTTTGTCAGTTCATGCATTCCCTGCAAATCGAACCCATGATCCTGGCATTGTTTGCTTCATCATCTACTGGTTTAAGATGTAATTTAGACATTTAGTTCTGACTGGAGTAATGATGCTGAGATTCAGCTTTGATCACAGGAATAAATTACACATTACTATTCATGGTAACACTTTACTTGAAGGGGTGTGCATAAGACTGACATGACACCTTCATAATCATGACATATGTCATGAAAATGAAGGAGGGTTTATGCATGTTTATGACAACTGTCATTAAGTGTCATTCGCTCAATTATGACATTTTGAATGCAAATATGACATTGTTTGAGATGTCTTTGTTATGACACCTTGACATAAACCAATATATCATAACCTGCAGTGTCTTGGTAATGACACCTTGACATAAACCAATATATCATAACCTGCAGTGTCTTGGTAATGACACCTTGACATAAACCAATATATCATAACCTGCAGTGTCTTGGTAATGACAACTTGACATAAACCAATATATCATAACCTGTCAGTGTCTTGGTAATGACAACTTAACATAAACCAATATATCATAACCTGTCAGTGTCTTGGTAATGACAACTTGACATAAACCAATATATCATAACCTGTCAGTGTCTTGGTAATGACAACTTGACATAAACCAATATATCATAACCTGTCAGTGTCTTGGTAATGACAACTTGACATAAACCAATATATCATAACCTGTCAGTGTCTTGGTAATGACAACTTGACATAAACCAATATATCATAACCTGTCAGTGTCTACACCTTGACATAAACCAAAATATAATAACCTGCAGTGTCTTGGTAATGACACCTTGACATAAACCAATATATCATAACCTGTCAGTGTATTGGTAATGACAACTTGACATAAACCAATATATCACAACCTGTCAGTGTCTTGGTAATGACAACTTGACATAACCAATATATCACAACCTGTCAGTGTCTTGGTAATGACAACTTGACATAAACCAATATATCATAACCTGTCAGTGTCTTGGTAATGACACCTTGACATAAACCAATACATCATAACCTGTCAGTGTCTTGGTAATGACACCTTGACATAAACCAATATATCATAACCTGTCAGTGTCTTGGTAATGACACCTTGACATAAACCAAAATATAATAACCTGCAGTGTCTCGGTAATGACACCTTGACATAAACCAATATATCATAACCTGTCAGTGTATTGGGAATGACACCTTGACATAAACCAAAATATAATAACCTGCAGTGTCTTGGTAATGACACCTTGACATAAACCAATATATCATAACCTGTCAGTGTCTTGGTAATGACAACTTGACATTACCAAGACAACATAAATTGTCATAAATATGTCAAAAACATGACATGGCAAATTAATTATCAAACGTAAGAAACCACTTAGCTTTGTGGGTTAACATTACATTAGACTGTCAGTCGGTTGGTTTTGACATTGGCTGTCATGAGGCTATTATAACTGTCATGAATATTTTTCTGGACCTCAACTACAGTGGTACAATTCGAATTTGTCATTAAAATGTTATAATGCCTTTATGACAGCCAATGTCAAAACCAGCCACCTGACAGTTTAATGTAATGTTAACCCATAAAGCTAAGTGGTTTCTTAAGTTTGATAATTAATCTGCTATGTCATGTTTATGGCTATTTATGACAGGTTGTGTTGTCTTAGTAATGTCAAGTTGTCATGACAAAGTCAGTGACAGGTTATGATGTATTGGTTTATGTCAAGTTGTCATGACAAAGACATCTCAAACAATGTCATATTTGCATTAAAAATGTCATAATTGAGCGAATGACACTTAATAACAGTTGTCATAAACATGCATTAAACCTCCTTCACATTCATGTGTCATGTCATGATTATGAAGGTGTCATGTCAGTCTTTAGCACTTAGTGTTACCCTATTTGGTCACAGAGAAATCAGCTATTTTCAATTCTAATAATATTTCACATTTTGACTGTATTTTTGATCAAATAAATGCAGCCTTGGCGAGCAGAAGAGATTCACAAACATTAAAAAAATCTGAATTATTACAAACTTTTGATCGGTAGTGTAAATCTACTAAATATATGTTCATCCAGTCTGGTCTGTTTCCCCGTTGCGTTTCAGGCGTACAGTATGATCATTTCCCACTGCATTTCCATTCTGGTGCTTCATATCAGCTCACGAACCCAGCAGAGTCACGATCACTCAGCGATAGAGAGAGATATTTATAGCATCAATCCAAGTACATGCTTTTGTCACTCAGATCGAGTTCTCGTGAGTATTCGTCTCCATCCACTGCCTGAGCTGTTATGAAATCATGAGGATTCAGGGAAAAGGAAAGTTTTATTGATTCTGTTCTCGTGACATGTTGTATTAATTGTCCTGGTGATTGTGGCGACAGGAACAGGGAACGACCGAAGATCCGGTTTCACACACTCGTGTTTCTGTCGGACTCTCTCAGACCTCACGTCTCGACTCTAGAGATCAGATGAAATGATTCATGGTGAAACTCTTTAAAGATGGATCATGTTTCAGTGCTCAGGTGCATCAGGCGAACAGCAGCGCGCAGAAGTCAGGGGTAAAACTGTGCTTGAGGGACCAGCTTCACTTTTGAGGAAGAACTAGCTTGCCAAAGTTTAAGCTTACACTTCATTTTACACTTCATTTTTTTCTTAAAACCCTCATCCTT
>CM060603.1:44331055-44366055 GCA_030578255.1 Tiaroga cobitis
TGCTTAAAACAACAAAATTATCTGCCAATGCGGTAAGAAAAATAATCTTAATTCAAACAGAAACTATATTATTTTTCTCACCCCATTGGCAGCTTGTTTTAAGCATAAACTCACTTCATTTTGATTTATTTCCCCTAGAAAACAAGACATAATATCTTATGTCATTTTACTCATCTAGTAAATGCATTTTGATTTAATAATGTTTAGATATTTGGACTGGAAACAAGACAAGCATTTTTTGCAGTGTGTGTAAAACTTCCAAACGTTATGTTGAGATGTTCTGGATGGTTTCTATAGGAAGTTTTCCGAGTGTTTTCGTCCTCTCTCATGTGAAAAGAGTCCTTTCACAACAGCGTTTAAAAAGATGAGTGTTTTAATACTAAGACAACACAACAGGATCACGACGCCCGGAACAATGGCTGAATTTGACATGCGTTGCATCCTCTTTTGAAACAAACCAATTAATTATTTACAGGCTTCAGCAGAGCAGAGAAACTTCATTTATTTTTATCTCCCGAGCCTCTGTTTATGCCCGTATGACAGAGAGACTGAACAGAGCGGTGCGAGAAGCAGATAGAGGTGCTTATTTCTGTCCCGATGAGTCTGAGACTGAACAATAACAGCGAGGAACTATCATAACGCAAACATGCTGTAATTGAACACTTGGGTTTCCGCTGCCGGCGTTTATAAGTGTTTAAACTGAAGTCGACTGTAGATGATCAGTGAGTCAAACTCTCCATTCTCATGTAGCTCTTCTGAGTTTTGGGTGCAAATCACTTTAATGACCTGAAGAATTGATGTGTTTTATGTATTCTAGTAAATCTGCAGATGCCGTTTAGATGATAGCTCCGTTCCTAAATCTAGACAGTGTTTTCAGGCATCAGACGGTGCAAAAAAAGAGCATGCAATGACATTAAAATGAATGGTAACACTTTACTTGAAGGGGTGTGCATAAGACTGACATGACACCTTCATAATTGACACATGAATATGAAGGTTTTGCATGTTTATGACAACTGTCATTAAGTGTCATTCACTCAATTATGACAATTTTAATGCAAATATGACATTGTTTGAGATGTCTTTGTTATGACACCTTGACATAAACCAATACATCATAACCTGTCAGTGTCTTTGTCATGACAACTTGACATTACTAAGACAACACAACCTGTCATAAATATGTCATACACATGACATAGCAGATTAATTATCAAACTTAAGAAACCGCTTAGCTTTATGGGTTAACATTACATTAGACTGTCATATGGCTGGTTTTGACATTGGCTGTCATGAGGCCATTATAACATTTTAATGACAAATTCAATGTGTACCACTGTAGTTGAGGTCCAGAAAAATATTCATGACAGAGTTATAATGCCTCATGACAGCCAATGTCAAAACCAGTCACATGACAGTTTAATGTAATGTTAACCCATAAAGCTAAGTGTAAGTTTGATAATTAATCTACTATGTCATGTTTATGGCATATTTATGACAATTTATGTTGTCTTGGTTTATATCAAGTTGTCATGACAAAGACACTGACAGGTTATGATGTATTGGTTTATGTCAAGGTGTCATAACAAAGACATCTCAAACAATGTCATATTTGCATTAAAAATGTCATAATTGAGCGAATGAAACTTAATGACAGTTGTCATAAACATGCATAAAACCTCCTTCAGATTCTTGACATGTGTCATGTCATGATTATGAAGGTGTCATGTCAGTCTTATGCACACCCCTTCAAGAAAAGTGTTACCAAATGAATTGTAAGGCAGCATTGCATGTATGCATTGTGGAGAAGGTGATCCAGGCATTGGCACAAAAAATATATATTGAGTTTGTACTGAAAATCTGGACTAGGTGTTTTTTTAATATGGCTTTTAGTGTCCATTCAGGATGTCTTCTTGAATTCAAAGTGTCTAGACGTGTCAAGATGTGTTTTTAATAGATGGACGTCTTTGACCGCTGCTGTGCTTTTGCTGTTTGAGTGAGTGAGATGTTTTTAACATGTCATGTATAGTCAAAAGAAGTTCATCTTTCTCAACGTGTCTTGTGTTCTTATGATTCAAACAGAAGGTAAAAGGCTTAATGGTTATGTCAGAGGAATATATTGAAATCATTTAAAGGGAACATAAAGGTTAATCCTGTAAAGCCTGACATAATAGTCAGAAAACTAGTTTTTTTTTTAAAATGGAAAAGTTTATTGATCCTTTAGACAACATCTAAAAGGTGAAAAGGTTTGTTGATACCATGTTATGTATCATATTTGATCAGGATTTTATGGCTCATATGATATGGTGAGAATATGGAGGAAAAAAAATTAATATTCAGAGGCCCAAACTGAACAAAAATATGCAATTTGGTGCAAATGCTGATGTTTGTATGGAGAAGAAATTCTGATGCTTGTAATGTAAATCGATCGGATCTCTAAACCAGTATAACAGTTATTTTTACATTATAAAAATCAGTGCAGATTTCACAGCAAAAAAAACTTGAAACCTCGAGCTGAAGGAGGATGTTTGTACAATTATAATAAAAGACTTTTACTTGATAAAACGGTCTAAACTATCAGTCAGAGACAGAAGCACTGGAGGAGAGTGTGTGCGACAGGTTTAGCAGAATAGTTTTAATGTTGATCATTTAGAGGCAAATTTGCCGATGAATTGCCATTAATGATACAGGATGAACAACGGCGATGTTTAATGGCGGAAAGACTTTTTGAGCAACCAAATGATAAACGATAAAACAATAATTACAGACTCCCACGAAATATAATGATAGGCTTTGGCTTTTCTAACAAGCTTATCAAAACTTCTCTCTCTGCAGCAGTTCATTAAAAACACACTTATTCTAAACTCTAGTGTTGCTGGATAGTTGGTTTGTCTAAATGAACTTGTCAGATCTTAAAATCCCCCTGTAGTCAATCATTTTATCATTAAAACTCATCTTTGATCAGCAAAATGACGTATTTAAAAAAATTTTCCTTAAAAAAAAAATGTCTTAATGCCTTAAAATATCTTGAATGTAACTCGACACCCTTGCCTCATTTAGTATACGTGGTTCTATGAATATGCAAATGAGCCCCGCCTCCACTCACTCACTCAGCTCAGAGATCCACTGGTTGACGATCACACGTTGATCTGATTGGTTACAAGGTCGTTTGTGACGTCAGAAACACCAGCGATTTCAAACCGTGTTTTTGAGACTGTCTTTGGTTCACTGCAGTTTTAAGCAGGAAATACTCAGCAATGCTGTCGACTTATGAACTTACACATGGTTTGAGTTAAAGCAGATTAAATACACCACATAGACACATAAACAACATTAAACGCTGGATTTTCACCACAGGGGGCCTTTAACTTAAGTCTTAGGATTTCTGTAATACGCAAATGTAAAGATTGTACAGTGAATCTATAGGTTTAAGATGCAAACTCAATCCCAGTGCAATAACGCACTGAACGTCGAGCTTCAGCACTGGGATTGAGTCCAGCGAGCGTTTCCAATCTTTCTGGAGATTTGCTTGGCATGTAATGGGCTCACGCCTACTAATCTTCACTTATCTTTAATAATTGCTCATCTTCGCTGGTTTTGTGGAGGTCCACCTGGCCAGATCTCTCACACACACACACACACACACACACACACACACACACACACACACACACACACACACACACACACACACATCAATTCACTCTAATGCTCCAGTCTTTAATTATTTGGCATGGGAAGGTGCTGTTTAGTCAGATAAGAGATGTAACGGGCCGTATTGTGTGTGTGTGTGTGTGTGTGTGTGTGTGTGTTTCAGGGCTGGTTTTATGAGCGCCAGTGCTTTATGACGCCTGCAGTAATTGCAGGATTGATTAGCAGGGAAGTGTCGGATCTTTCTTCCTCCTCTTCTGTCTCGATTAGAATCGTTCAGGCATTCAGACACGAGGCCTAATCGACGGATTCTCCTTCTGCCTCGGTCAGCCTTTCCTGCCCACAATAAACACGAATTAACTTGAGGACAATCAAAAGACTTTCCAATTCATCACTTCCGTGGCAATCTTTTCCCTCCCACAATAAAACACAGGGAGAAACAGGTGTAAAAGGTGCCGAGAGCAATATCACGGGTTTATGATCGGCTGTATTGTGTCGTCGACGTTCCTGTAACACACTCAGAGCGTCAGGGGTTTAAAGTGCGCTGTAGGTCAGCTGTGTGTGATCTAAAATGGGTGTGTGATCTATTATGTGTGTGTGATCTATAATGTGTGTGTGATAACGTATCGAGTGTGAAGTTACCAGTGAAAATGCAGAGTAAATACACTCAAATAAAAACAAAAACAAGCTTGTACTTCCACAGTCTTGCACATTATTTGTCATGACTAAGCATATTATTGTTTATAATCGTAAATGTGACAAAGGGTCAGTGACAAATAAGAAATAATAATAATATAATGCGCATATATATATATATATATATATATATGCATTGTATTATTATTATTATTATATATAATATTATATTATATATATAATTTTTTTATTATATTAATAAAGAAATTATATATATATATATATATATATATGATATATATATCTCAATCAATCTATTGTTCTCTGTCCATAAGGCCTATTAACTTAAAAATGTCAAGGCTGTCTACAATATCTGTCTATAATAATAATAATTGTAGTAAAATATATTTTTGTAATGTTTATTAATCTATAATATCTGTCATTATTATTAATAGTAATTTGTAAAAATAGTCTTAAAACAAGACTGATTAGCTATTTACATTTTTATTATTTATTTTTGTTTGTGTGTGTGTGCGTGCGTGCGTGCGTGTGTGTGCGTGTGTGAACATCTGAGCTCTGGAGGAAAGATCTGCATCAGTTTGTGTGTGTGTGTGTGTGTGTGTGTGTGTGTGTGTGAAAATTTTCACTTTTTGGCTTCACCACCTGGATGTTTTTACTTGAAGCACCTAAATAAGATCAAAATTACATTTTAATTCTGAAAAAAAATCTGAATTTAATTAATAGTAAAAGGTGCATTCAAATGATTGCCTTATAAAATTTGTTTTTAAATGAACATGTCATTGAGTCTAAAACCTGGGGTTAGTCAGTCATTCCTCTTTATCTCTGAGACTGGATGTGAAAGCCTTCAGCGAGAGCAGATATTGGTCAGGTGTGTGTGTGTGTGTTTGTGTGTGTGTGGTGAGGATGAGAATGAAAGCTCGGTCCCGAGGGTTGGGACGTTCCTCGCGTCTGAGACCCTGGACACACTTGATGAGGGCATGTGACGCTGTGAATATGAGGAATACTTTGATGGACGTTAGCTTTGGCTCTCTGCTCGACACACACATCCGTAGGGTCTCATGCAAAAGTCTCGTACTGCTTCCATCTGTTGGGTCAAGTTTTGTCACATAGAAAGTTTCGAGTGGCATCTTTTAGCTTTGCACATGACCTACAGTTTGACTGTTTTATGTGACGTCCCATGTGACCCGATCTCATCTGGCTCGGAGACACTTTAAAGACACATTAATGTCCTTGAGATATTCAGTGCTGGAGAATCTAAGCACTATTTCTATCACTGCATTGTTTTTGTTGTAAAAAAAGAAAAGAAAAAAGTATTATAAATTATATTGTATTTCACTGTAAAAAAATATTTTCATGATTTGTTATCACAACTTTTTTATCTTTTGTCAATTAGATAATGTGGCTCAGATAACATAATATTTTGAGTTTCTATTTATTAAACCAATCTACTTTATTGTATTAACACAATTTTTTTATTTCAATGAACTCAAAATTTTAAGGCAACCAGGTAACTTACTTTTTTAAGTTAAGCCAACAATAGTTTTTTTTACAGTATCGTCAGGCTTTTGAGGAAGGTTTATTTGTTCATCTCTCAATCATAATTGTTTGCAATTGCATTATATGTTTTAAAACTACAGAGCTTTGATAATAAAAGCATTTAAATATCATCTAACTAAGAGATATTATTGACAATCTGCTTTACTGTAATAAAGATCGTATTGATCTCCTTTGCTATCCTCATTGGGCTGGTCACCAGTACAATATAGGATTCATTACAAGATTTTACTATATGTTTTTAAAGCAGTTTATGGCTCCAGAACAGCTCATTTAGCCTTATAAGGCACATGTATCACTAAGATCCTCAAATAAGCTCGTATCCCACGAGTACGTCTGAAGTCCAAGGTCCGAGATTATGAAACGACCCTTTTTTGTTGGATCTTCCCCAACATTAAATATTTGTAGGTTTCGTTTAAAGTCTCACTTGTTCTCTCTTGCATTTTAAGTCACTCTTTTAATGGGTGTTGTACTTTTTTATTGTTTATCTTGTTTTTTTGTTCTCGATCATTTGTTATGAGTTGTTTTGATTTAGATCATTTGTAATGTACAGCTCGAGTGTAGCCTGGAAGGTGCTTTACAAATAAATAAATACAAAATACATTGCAAGGATCAGAATTTCATTAGGACTTTTTGTCGGTGTAAACATCAGCATCTGCACCAAATAGCATCTTTTTGGGTAACACTTTACTTGAAGGGGTGTGCATAAGACTGACATGACACCTTCATAATCATGACATGACACATGTCATGAATATGAAGGAGGGTTTATGCATGTTTATGACAACTGTCATTAAGTGTCATTCGCTCAATTATGACATTTTTAATGCAAATATGACATTGTTTGAGATGTCTTTGTCATGACAACTTGACATTACCAAGACAACATAAACATGTCATAAACATGATGTAGCAGATTAATTATCAAACGTAAGAAAGCACTTAGCTTTATGGGTTAACATTACATTAAACTGTCAGTCGGTTGGTTTTGACATTGGCTGTCATGAGGCATTATAACTGTGTCATGAATATTTTTCTGGACCTCAACTACAGTGGTACACATTGAATTTGTCATTAAAATGTTATAATGGCCTCATGACAGCCAATGTCAAAACCAGCGACATGACAGTCTAATGTAATGTTAACCCATAAAGCTAAGTGGTTTCTTAAGTTTGATCATTAATCTGCTATGTCATGTTTATGACATATTTATGACAGGTTGTGTTGTCTTAGTAATGTCAAGTTGTCATGACAAAGACATCTCAAACAATGTCATATTTGCATTAAAAATGTCATAATTGAGCGAATGACACTTAATGACAGTTGTCATAAACATGCATAAACCCTCCTTCATATTTATGACATGTGTCATGTCATGATTATGAAGGTGTCGTGTCAGTCTTATGCACACCCCTTCAAGTAAAGTGTTACCTATTTTTGCTCAGTTTGGACCTCTGACTATTTAGGTTTTTCCCCCCCATATTCTAATACTATATGAGCCATAAAGGCCTGAAGATGATTAAAAAAAAAATTTTTGTGTTGTAATGTGATGGTGTCACTTCTAATGGCTCTATAATCATCATTGCAATTAATCTGTGAATCTGCTCACAAATTCACAAACACACATCTGTCCTCTGGATCTCTGCTCACTGCAAACACGATAATAGAAGAAACATCACGCCAACATCCCAGATCCGAAACCTACATGTTATCCATAACACTTTTTCAATTGGCCCAAGTGAAATTGTGCAAATTGATCAAATTAAATTAGCAGAATTTCACTTGGGCCAATTGAAAAATTTACATGTGAGCAATCTCTAGAAAATTTTGAGTTGGGGAGGTTAGACATTTTTTACAGTGCGTATTATAAAAAAAATGACGTATTGACAAACAAGTAAACCGAAGTTGCTTCAGTCCAGTGAATATTACTAACAATATCAAAGTTATTCTTGCGTTTACTTGATAAAAATCATATTTGACAGCAGAAAGACACGTGAAGCTCGAGCTGAAGGAGTTTATACTACAAATTATACTATAAAACTAAAACGGTCTAAACTATCAATCGGAGACGGAAGCACTGAAGGAGATTGTGTTGATCATTTAGAGGCTTTAGAAATGTGTGCATCAAATATGATGCAGGAGGCTTTATAGGTGAAGTTATCCCGTAATTCATCTGTAAGCTTTTTGTCTGCTTTTGTTCACTAACATAGGCAACTATTGTAATCATTCGTTTTCTTCTTCTTCTTCTTCTTCTTCCGCTCTTGAGTCTATGGCCGCCCATAGAACCGTTTGCAGGAAAGTTGTGAGATTTGGCACACAGATAGAGAACAGTCTGAACATTATCCACAGCAATTTTGGAGTCTCTAACTCAATCCCTCTAGCGCCACCAACTGTCCAAAGTTGCACTCACGTTGATTTTGATAACTTTTGAAATGTAAGGGCTAGCAACAAAATTCGGCAACACTTTCTGTGAAGGCTCTGCTTATAATGAATTATAGCCCCATTTATACTTGTTATTATTCTATAAATATATTTATAAAGACTCATTAAGACCTATAGTGCATTATAATAGTTACATTTATATTCTTTTTATATTATTTATGACCTCTAATGCAAACATTAGCCAATTAAAGAGATAATTGATAGCTAATTGGTAAAGCAAACAGGCATCTCTGGATTTATTTTATATTGTATATATTTTTATATTATAAATCAGTGTATAATGGATTATGAACATGCAGATTGAAAAAGCAAATGCATGATTTATAAGTAATAAGCACACCAAAATGAATGTGAGGCTATATCTTCGCAACCCTTCAGCATATTCTGACCAAACTTGGTGTGTGTTATGCCCACCATGACCTGAGGTTACCTGCACAGTTTCGGTGCAGTGCCACCTAGTGGTCAGGAGATGTGAAAAATGGAGATTTTTGTTTATAACCTCTGAACGGTTTGGCTAAAAATCATAAAAATCTCTTTAGATTCGGTGCAGCATAACGAGTCAGACGATACCCATTTCCCATATCGGCTATTTTTGAGTTATTTTTGGGCGTCGGCCATTTTGAATTTAGAATTTTTAAAAAAATGTTAACAGCTTTTGATTCATTTTGCCTATTATAATGAAACTGGTCTTAAAGGTACAGTATGTAGGAATTTTGTAATAAAATATCCAAAAACCACTTGCACAGTGTGATATGTTTCCTGCAGTTGTGTACTTGCAATATCCCAAAAGTCTCCAAAGATTTTTTTATTTCAGAGAAATTCCAATTTTAAATAAGTGGCCGTCCCGGAAAAAAATGTCGCCTGTCAATGACGCAATATCCGCGCTTTCCTCGGTTTCCGCTCGTACTGCCATAGCCTTGACGTAACCATGGCGACAGACGCGGACAACCGCATGGTGCGTAACGTTTAGCGGCACGCTGTTGTTGTTTCGTTCAATCACTATGGACCATGGGAAGCAGACTTTGGGACACAAAAAAGAAGGTGAACTAAAATGAGGATCAATATCGGCGTGGCGTTTTCGAGATGCCGAGAGCTCCACGTCCGCGACTAACTCGGAGGAGCAACACCGCTCTTGCATATACTTTATTAGACAGGTGAGCAAATGTACATAAAACAAAAGGATGTATCTGTGTTTCCTTGCAACACATGCAACTGTCAATAATATCACTTATAAACAATGCGAGATACATAGGCCTATATGACGTGACAGATCAATCATTATGCATATGTTGATTCACCTCAAAAACTATCAAGTGATTCTTTTGCTGATGAAAATTCAGTTATATTGCGCTTTGTATTTTGGTAATGCTTTTTATCACTTGTGTTTTGACCGAGATTATGGCAGTGAAATTAAATACAATCGGATATGTGTTGTTAAACAATATTTAGCCATTACTTGCAAATGTTCGTTCAAATTTACTTTGAGTGCGATTGGTTTGAACACGTAAAACAACGCGGCATTAACGATAAACACGTAAAACTGCGCAGCATTAACCCAACAAATCATTTGACAAATTGCTGTAACAGGATAATATAGCATAACATTCCGTGTTCCTTGCAGTTAATTCATTATTGCGATCAGACGTACAGGTAACACAAAAACAAATCAAGTACCTCATCCGTGATCATGATTCATTAATTCCATAACATCTCTGGATGGTGAAAACGACATCTCCCATCGTTCAACTCTCCCTCACAGCGTCACCAAGCTTCGCCTTTGTTATTGTTGGTAACTGCGCCCTCTTGTGGCGAAACATTCCTACATATTGTACCTTTAATAGATTCCTTGGGACATGTCGAGAACATAGATACCAATTTTTCTATTGTCGGTCAAACTTCCATGTCCGACATTTAGATTTTCTTTGAAAACCTACTTCTTCAAAGTCCTCCTACCGTTTCTCAGATTTTCACCAATTTCGAGTTAGATATTTTAGTTTAGTTTAGCATAAAGTTATGTATTTCAGGTTGATAGACAAAACCGTTTTCGGATATTTGGCACCTTACTCTGACCACACCACATCAATTTGGTCACAGCGCCACCTATTGGTCGAAAGTGATAACCATTAAATCGTATTACTAGTTGCTGTGTTTATGATTTTTCAGCCATTTTGCCTAAAATCATCATAATATGTCTTTAGTCATGCTGGCACGAATTTGTGCCTTCGTTGTGTTTGGCCCCTTAATTGCTGCTTCCAGCTTTATATGTTTTTGTAATTTAATTTTAGAGAAATTAATGCATTAAAACAGCAGGTCAAGGCAACGTAAATGTCATGGATTAAATTCCCAGTGAATGCATGAACTGACTGTACTAACTTGACTGCAACGTTAGTCACTTTGGATAAAAGCATGTGCTAAATGCTTAAATGTTACAATTTAGATTCATAAGAATGGTTTTTCTGAACAATTTACAGATATGTTTGTTCTGACCTTAGGGGCACCACTAATAATTACGCCCAATAGTTATGTAAATTAAGTTAGTAAAATGATTGCGCAATACTAAAATAGAAAGCCTGATAAAATCCAGATGTATTCCAACATGTAACCTGGCATCATATTTCTAAGTTAACACTTTATTTAACCCGCACATTACCTCGCTGAGCATAAGCCAGACAGACAGGTCAACACAAAGCCGCTTATGCTTCTCTATTACCATTTTTAATGTGAGCTACACTTTTGTCTTTAAGAGCCAGAAATTAAATTTCAGAACATGAACGGCTGCTTTTCATGTTTAAAAAAATCTTGCCATTGCAACTCAGAACTTGGGGAAAACTAAAAAATATATTATTGTAAGAATAAAGCATTTTAAAAGGAGCGTCGGGAGCACAGCACGTGTGGTGTCAGGTCACTGAGAGCTGATAACCGAGCAGACTAATCATGAGACTTTAATTAAATGTTTAAGGCCATGAATTTATTTAACACAGTTAATGCGTTTAGCTTCACTTAATGTGACATTAGACATCAACCGAACAGAATAAAGCCGTTTTAGTGAGAGCAGGAACGTGGATGTCTGTGCATATTCAACACAATTAGTAAATGAAGGAGAAAGATCTTTATTTATTTATAAATTAAATCCAGACTTTTAACAAAAGTTCAGTCACTTACAGTCTTTGCCTGAGGATTTTTAATTGGTAAAGTTCTGTTGTTAATTGATCATTTTAATTTATCTCCTCTTGAACTGTCAGCAGACTGGGAACTATTTCAAGCATATAAGAGCATGTCTGGTAATGCAAAACTACTTGTGATTTATGTGTTGCTTTGAAAAAGGTTTTGTTTTTGGGAAACCTGATGGACATTTGGTAGATAAAGCTTTTTCATGCACTGGTCAATATTGAGATATTGGTCTATTTTGCTTCCATAATATGTCGTCTTCCAGACTACATGGAAATAAAACATCCAAATACACTTTTATGTTTATTGTATTGGATCTATTTGCGCTTGGTTTCAGTTTCAGTGCATGTCTTTAAAGGCTGTGAGTTTGAGTCCGAAATCTCGACTTCAGCAGCTTCACACACACCAAACTTTACAGTTATATATAGTATATATATAAATGAACTAAATTAATACTTTAACTTTTTTACAACAAAATGAACCACCACAACTTAAGTATTATTAAGAACTATTTTCTTCTAGAAACAATCTTTGTTGCATTATTTTCCTGTTATCCCTGTAAAGCTGCTTTGAAACACTCTGTATTGTAAAAAGCGCTATATAAATAAAGCTGACTTGACTTGACAAATATGTCAACAAAATGAACATGAAATTTAAGCAAAATGAGCGCATATTTAATTTCATAATGCCTCTTTTTTTTTTCTTTTTTTTTTTTGCAAACTACAAAATAATTGTGTTAATTTGCTGCTTTACAAACTGGGGAAAGTATTGTTTTATCTATTAGTTAAATGTTTTACCCTATTCACCTGTAGTGTCTTGCCTTAAGAATAGTTTTATTTTATTTGTAGAGTTCGGTGTGCCGGAAGCCGCTGCCATATTCTCCCTGTGCCGTCCAGCTGTCTCGGAGATCTGTGTGTGATCTGTGTTCTCACACTGACTCTCTCAGTTTGTGTGTGTGGGAGTGTGTCTGACTGCAGTACATCTGCTGCACACATTTAAACACTATTACGGCAGAGAAATGGTGTGACACACAAAGCTGTGACAAGTATATTAATAACTGTATATGTGGCTGCAGCCTCTGTATCTCTTTAACAATAAACACAGACACACACACAGATGAACAACACTTACAGCACTTCTCTCTATGCAATGGCAGTGAAAAAAAAGTGGAGAAAAAAAGATTCTGCAACATGAGATTTGATAATCATATTTAGTGCTTAATGACTGATCCTAATACCTAGCAAATATATTAAACAAAACCAATAGCCTGTTATTGGTAATATTTTGTTATTAAACTGTCATTTAGAATCAATTATAATCATTTACTCAAACTCATATCATCTCAATCCTGTAGGAATTTCTTTCTACTGTGGAATACAAAAACATTTTTCTTTGTATTTTGTCCATATAATAAAAGTCAATGGGGTCCAATGTTGCTTGGACAATGTTTGGGATGACATGAGGGTGAGCAAATGATAATTTTCCGGTGAACTATCCCTTTAATCTTTAACTACTCATTGAATTTTTTTTTTTAAGAACCGTCTCATAAGGTTTGCTATTGGACTACACCGCTTGTTTTACACTAGTGAAGGCAGTGCAATAGAAAGCAGGGTTGTGCACCGTTCAGAAATGAAATGAGAATTCCTTTTAGATCTAAAAAGCAAACAAGATTTACATTTAATCATATAGCAGACGCTTTTATCACATGAGGAGAACAATAACGAGCAATCAAAACAACAATAGGGCAACAAATATAAGTCCCAGTTAGTGAAGCACAGTAAACCAAGCAAGATTTTTTTTTTTATGAATAAATAAATAATAAATGGTAAGTGTCAGTATTAATGGAATGATTGTTTAAAGAAATGATTTTTGAACGTTATAAAAATTAAGGAAAATGAGTTGGTTAAGCTGGAAATGCTGTTGCTAGAATATTGTATAAATGTATGAAGATATATGTGCTTGTGTTTTGGAAAAAAGTGGATAATACCAAAGGAAGTAAACTAATGTATTAAGAGTTTGAAAGAGGGGGTGGGAATCAATAAGTGATAAACTTCATCCCACTCCTTTTCAAGCAGCGGTGAATTTTTATTTGTTTGATCATCAGTGTTCTTTCGATTATTGTCTAATGTTATATTGTACACTTTTTCATTGTATGCTTGAAACAAAAGTAAATTTAAAAAAAAAAAATGGGTCAAGCATTGACAAAAACAGATGCATCTTGACCTGCCTAATTCCACCAGCAGGGAACAGTGCAGGTAAAGGCCAGTGAAAGTGATTTTGATGATGGCACGTGCAGAACTCAAGCTTCTGGAGACCACATATACAGTTGTTCTGTAGGCAATCATCAGTGCCTTGAGTTTGATGCGAGCCGCTATTGGAAACCAGTGCAAATTGACGAAGAGAGGTGTGACGGCTCGTTAAAGATCACTCGCACTGCTGCATTCTGGGTAAGTTGCAGAGGTTTTGACAGTGATGCTGGAAGGCCTGCCACAAGAGTATTACTATAGTTCAGTATGGAGAGAACAAGAGTTGTGTAGCATATCAGATAGGAAGGGCCTGTGGTTGCATAAAGCACCTTAAGTTTTTCCCTGAAGTATGAGACGTGATTTCCCATTTAATGGTGTTGCATATAATCCCTTAAACGGTTCTCTTGGGTGAGGGAAACCGTTTAGTGTTTCAGCGACCCAGGTTTTGCCGTTATAAAATTTGATTGCTGCCATGGACATGTTATTTGTTATTTCTGATAGTGGTAAGTTTCACAGAAAACAGCATAACATGGATAAGGAAAACAAAAAGGAAAATCAAATATGAAAGAGAAGGACCAGACGAGGCAGAAACTCAAAATTGAAAATTCTGTCATCATACTCAGAGAAGTTCGAGCAATGTGGTCTTGTGAAGTTTAACTGATCATCGATCACAGCTCAAAGGTTCTTGGCTGTGCTGGAAGGAGTTATGGTTGACAAACTTTATGGTTAACAAAGGTTGAGTTGAAGGTTGTGGTCCTTCATCCAGCAAGAAATGTGTGTCTGTCGGGCTGAGATGCGAGAAGCTAACGTCGGATCATCTGGCTGGAATGAGAGGTAGAGTTGTGTGTCGTCAGTCAAGTCAAGTCATCCTCATTTATATAGCGCTTTTAACAATGTAGATTCTTTACAGAGATAAACATATAATTTAAGGTAACATATAATTTAAGTTTAAGTTTGGTTTTGGTTTTATAGCGGTTCTTGAATAATGTTATTTTCCAGCTAAAGTAAGTTTTGATTGATTCACTTCCGTCGAAATGATCATTTGTTATTAAATTAGGGGCCGCTAAGACGATGCCGTTCTCTCTAAACAGACTTTAAACGCGAACCTGTGATAAACGCTGGTGTGCATTAAGAATTGATTCTATAGTTATGTGCGTTTGAATATATGTGCGCAGGTTTGTAATTCCCTACAAACCATGCCTAAACAAACTACTTGTCTTGCCTATACATTTGATACAAAATTTAATTTAATTGTATCACTTCGGGGTAGGTACGCGAACCGAATTTCCACAAGCATAGCATAGCAGTGATAGGAAAATCAATGTTTCTGAATGACAGATCCTAATGATGATATGTAGATTAAGAAGAGAAGAGGTCCTAGCACTGAGCCCTGAGGCACTCCAGTAGCTAGATGTGTGATCTAGACACCGCACAGATTCAATGAGTGGCAAACAAGCTGCTACATGACTGGATTTAATAGGGGAAACTGCGAAAACACGAGTAAAACAAACGATTATCAGTTTGGCCTCGATATAGTGTTCCCTACAACTTACCACAGATCCAGTGATCCGTGGATATTGACATGCAGCAGGAATCCTGTTTCCTGACATTTATATGAGCCTCATTTCGACGCCAGGGAAATACATAAAGCAAATTTGCCCATGAACGATTTATATAAATACAATATAAGTCGGTCTAAATCCAGTTGATCCCTTATATCACATTTACATTTACATTTAGTCATTTAGAAGACGCTTTTATCCAAAGCGACTTACAATTGAGGACTAAACAAAGCGAGTCATCGTGAAGAGGCAAAAACAACGCAAGAAGTGCTCAAAATAGAAAGTTCAGACATTGCTCGGACTAGCATAAGCCAGGCAAGCGAGGATTTAAAGGAAAGGTTTTTTTTTTTATTTTTTTTTTATTTTTTTATTTTTTTATGTTAAGAGATGAGTTTTCAGTTGCCTTTTGAATGCTGTCAGGGATTCTGCATTCCGGATGACGGTGGGGAGATCATTCCACCAGCATGGAACCGTGAATGAGAATGTTCTGGAGAGTGATTTTGTGCCCCGCTGTGATGGTACCACGAGCCGTCGCTCATTGACCGATCGTAGGCTTCTGGTAGGGATGTACACTTGTAGTAGTGAGTGGAAGTAGGAGGGGGCTGAACCTGTGGTCAATCTGTAAGCAAGCGTCAAAGCCTTGAACTTGATGCGAGCAGCGAGTGGTAGCCAGTGCAGAGAGATGAACAGAGGAGTGACGTGGGCCCTTTTGGGCTCATTGAAGACGAGACGAGCTGCAGCATTCTGGATCATTTGTAGAGGTTTAGTTGCACATGATGGAAGTCCAGCCAGAAGAGCATTGCAGTAATCAAGCCTAGAAATTACCAGGGCCTGGACGAGAAGTTGTGTTGGATGATCAGTTAGGAAAGGCCTGATCTTCCTGATGTTGTGCATAGCAAACCTGCATGATCGAGTTGTCTTTGTAATGTGGTCTGTGAAGGTCAGCTGATCATCAAAGATTACTCCAAGATTTCTGACCGACCTTGATGGGGTGATTGAGGAAGAGTCTAGCTGGATAGTGAGGTCGTGCTGTAGAGACTGATTGGCAGGGAGGACGAGAAGCTCAGTCTTTGCCAGGTTGAGCTGCAGGTGATGTTCCTTCATCCATGCCGAGATGTCCGCCAGACAGCTTGAGATCCGTACAACTACTGTGGGATCATCTGGTTGAAATGAGAGGTAGAGTTGGGTGTTATCAGCATAGCAATGGTAAGAGAAACCATGTGCCTGTATGATGGGTCCCAGTGATGTGGTGTAAATGGAGAAGAGGAGCGGTCCAAGAACTGAACCCTGGGGAACCCCTGTGCTCAGCTGATGTGCTTTGGATACCTCACCTCTCCATGCGACCTTGAAGGACCTACCTGTGAGATAGGACTCAAACCAGTTGAGGGAGGTTCCAGTGATGCCCAGTGATGAGAGTGCGGACAAGAGGATCTGATGATTCACTGTGTCGAAAGCAGCAGACAGGTCCAGTAGAATGAGAACTGATGATTTGGAAGCAGCTTTTGCGATCCGCAGGGCTTCCGTGACTGACAGCAATGCAGTCTCAGTTGAATGCCCTTTCTTGAAGCCAGATTGGTTGACATCCAGCTGGTTGTTCAGAGACAGGAAAGATGATACTTGGTTAAAAGCAACTCGTTCAAGTGTTTTCGCAATGAATGGTAGGAGAGAGACAGGTCTGTAGTTCTCTAGAAGGGATGTATTTAACGTTGGTTTTTTAAGCAGAGGAGTTACCCGAGCCTGCTTAAATGCTGTAGGGAAAATGCCAGTGTGGAGGGATGAGTTGATGATGTGTGTGAGAGCTGGAAGAAGAGTGGGAGAGATGGCTTGTAGAAGGTGTGAGGGGATGGGGTCTAGAGGGCAGGTGGTAGGATGACTGGAGAGGAGAAGTTTAGATACTTCTTCCTCGGTTAGTGGAGTGAAGGAGGAGAGAAGGTTGTTGGCTGTGGGAGAGGTTAGTTTGGGTTCCTGTGTGTGTGAAGCTGAGAACTGACTGCTGATAGTTGTAGTTTTGTTAGTGAAGAAGTTAGCAAAATCATCAGCAGTTAGCGAGGAGGTGGGTGGTGGTGGAGGTGGACAGAGGAGAGAGTTGAATGTCTTGAACAGTGAACGTGTGTTAGAGGCGCTGTTGATCTTGTTGTGGAAATATGAAAATTTTGCGGTGTGAACATCAACAGAGAAGGCAGAGAGCAGAGATTGATACCTACTGAGGTCAGATGTGTCTTTTGATTTGCGCCATTTCCTCTCCGCTGCCCTGAGCTTGGTCCGGTGTTCACGAAGAACCTCAGATAACCAGGGGTTGGAGGGAGTAGTGCGTGCTGGCCTGGAGGAGAGAGGGCAGATGTTGTCTAGAGAGGAGGTTAGGATGGAGCATAAAGTATCCGTTGCAGTATTCACATCCAGAGATGAGAAATGTGAGGGTGAGGGAAGAGAAGATGACACAGCAGAGGAAAGATGGGACGGAGAAAGTGAGCGCAGGTTTCGTCTGAAAGTAAATGGTGGGGAGGTTGGTGGAGCATGGGTAGTGAGTTGTAGATTGAAAGTAATGAGGAAATGATCTGAAACTTGGAGAGGTTTCACCAAAATGTTGTCTGTGATACAGTTGCGTGTGTAAACCAGGTCCAGTTGGTTGCCTGACTTGTGAGTACCGGTGGTGATGAGGCGTTTGAGATCGAAAGAGGCTAGGAGAGAGATGAAGTCTGTTGCATACGGTTTCGCTAGGTGGATGTTGAAATCGCCAAAGACTACGAGTAGGATGCCATCCTCAGGGAAAGAGGACAGCAACACATCCAACTCCTCTTCAAAACTTCCCAGTTGACCTGGGGGGCGATAAATAACTACAATATGGATCTTAATGGGAGTTGTAAGTGTAATAGCATGATATTCAAATGAGTTGTTATTGCATAGAGAAGAGAGAGTTGAAAATTTCCAAGTGTTAGAAATGAGAAGACCAGTGCCCCCACCTCTCCCCGACTGGCGAGGGGTGTGGGAGAAAGAGAAGTTGTTAGAGAGAGCAGCAGGGGTTGCTGAGTCTTCTGGGCGGATCCAGGTCTCAGTCAAGCCCAAGATATTAAGAGTAGAATGAGATGCAAAGGCTGGAATGAAGTCAGCTTTATTGACTGCTGATTGACAATTCCATAGACCCATAGAAAGAGTGAGAGGTGAGTGTGAGGATGAGAGAATAGGGCGCAGATTAGCAGTATTGCGCTGCCTTCTGTGCGTGGTGAGAGAGCGTTGTCGAGAGACAACAGGAATGTGTTGAAAGCACATAATGATAATGGGAAATAAGATAAAGCTAGGAAGGGAAAGGGTTAAGAAGATACTATAAGTGCCTTGCAGGTGTCCTTGCTCGGTGGAGTCGCGCAGGTAGAGTCGAAGGTCTTTACCCCAGTCGGTCTTAACACGAGGAGGTTAAACACGAGCGCTGACTGCTTCCGCTGACGCTTCCGCGACAGCGCGCACACTACATAGATATAATGCTATCAATCGCCTGAGTGAGGACAGCTGTGGTAGCCCTTGCAATTAGCACAGCGAAAGCAAATATCCCGAGAATGGCCGAAATCGAAACTAGCTGTTATGAACAGCAATACTTAAGTGCTACAATAACAAACAGACTACAACCCTTAAGACGGCAGATATTCAAAATAGGAACGTGTCTAATTAAATTAAAGATATTTAGTGAAGATAAAAATTACAAATAAGCAAAGAATCGAAAATAGCCCTACTTACTTGACAAATGGTAAACAGAGCAACAGGAGAACTGGATATTAAGAAAAAACAACTTACGCGCTCTAGCCGTTCTCGCAGAGTGACTGCTTGTCCTATATATAACATATCAATGTTATATATATCATAATATCGTCCAGCCCTTAAGACTTGTATGTGCATTTTTGTCCGTTTATTTAAAAACGTCCAATTATCACAGAATATACTATGGTAAATTTTTAATTGATGAGTTTTCAATACAATATATATTAATACAATATATAGGGTATGATTTTACCCCTAAATTCAGCATATTGACACATAACTGCAAATCCACCTTTCTCTGCCTGGATCCAGTTGTTTCTATGATTTGCAGCGATGCATTTGCTTCTCTCTTCTCTAGCTTTCGGCAGTCTGTAAAATATATCTTAGATTTCTTGTCAAATAATTGTACAGTCGATCTCAAAGCTCTTTCCCGTTTTAGAAGTGTTTTGTGTGTTTTTCGCTGCATTCACATTTGAACACTAAACGTTGACTCAGCAAAGCCTGGTTTAAATGTTTTGAAAAAGCTTTAAAAAGCCTTGATGTTACAGTCAGAAAGAACAATATAACGAACGCGATAGATGAAGTCGATGTATTCAAAATCACATCACAAGTTGGATTCAGTCATTATAACCATAGATATCCATAATAAAGGCTAGATGTCTTACGGCAGAGTCTCTATCGGTATCACCGGCGGCCATCTTGTCACAGGCTAGCTTTCTGGCGGGCTATGTGGTACTGATTTATGGTGAGAACACAAATACTCTTATCTTGCTGAAATCTTGATGGATTTTCAAACGGTTTGGTTTCTTACAAACGTTATTAACGTGGCTGGATAATTCTGGTTGATTATTTATTTATACACTTATTTTTAATAAGTGTGCAGTGTCATTACTACATCTCTGATGTTTATAACAAACCAAACCGTTTGAAAATCGGTAGAAAATTGAGCAAGTTATGGTTATTTAAAAAGTACATGCACCATTAAAACACAATGTTACGAGTGAGCGAGCTGCCTGTGACAAGATGGCCGCCAATGCGGACGTCGACCTCCAGTGGCCAGCAGCGCGGACGAGACATCTAGCCTTTATTATGGATATCTATGACTACAACAAACATTAATGTAAACTTTATTAGTGTAAACTACCTCTGAGGTCAGATTGGTCGATTAGGTTTTACCAATTGGCGATTGGCTCTTTTATTTAGGCGGGACTTGTTTCGCCATATTGCATATACACACCTTCTTTGTACATCTAACGTCTTTGGTCTCACTCAGAAAGTTAGTTAAACTGGTGACATGGAGCTGTTGTGTTGATGGAAGAAAGGACAGATGGCACAATACGAGTGTTTGGGAAACCTATTAGGAATTATTATGAAATGAGACAATAAAGATATGAACACATCTGCAGTTTTATTGTTGTTCATAAACGCGCAGGATTATATGGACACTTCAAGCAACGCTTCATTTACTCAAGAGATCAATGAGCATCATAACAGGATTATGACCAGCGAAGGCACCATTTGATTAATACTAAATTACTCAGTTAAATGCCAAACAAACCTAATGTGCTCAAGCTGGGTTTGTAGTGTGAGTATTAGCTGTAGATCTGCTGGACATGTAAAGTCTCCGAGCTTCTGGATGTGTGTGTGTGTGTGTGTGTGTGTGCTGGAGACATGCTGTAGTAATGTGGAGCTCTTCCTATATGGAGTATCTGAGGGATTGTGGGGATTGTAGCAGGGAACGGGCATTTCTCAAGCAAGGCTTAGCTTGGCGTTTGGGATCACGCTTGATTTGAGCCCGTCGAACGCTGGAACAGACCTTGCACTCTTGATACTCTCTCAGTGGTGAAATTTCTAAGCATAAGCTTCCAGAATTCAGCAAAAACGGTCGAATAGAGTTTTTTTTTTTTACAGTCAAACCAAAAATTATTCAGACACCAGATAGAATTTTTATTATTTTGTGTGTGCAGGACACTATAGTTCATTTATGTAAGTGAGGGGAGCAAACTAAAGTAAACTGACATATTATACCCAACAACTCTTCATACAGTGACTACCAGTACAATTTATAAAAATTTGGGACCAAAAATGATTCCTCCACTTTGACCTGACCATGTTTTGCTTACATGTTTTTTCTGTAATTGCTAATGCACCTTTTTACACACAGACTGAACAACATGAAGCATCGCTTTTTAATTTGTGGACCTAAACTGGTATTATCTAATTGTGTAGTTAAATTTAACAGCTGACAGATATTCAACATAATTCATGTGTGAGAGTCTAACAGAAGGACGGACAAAACCAGTCAAATATCCACTGATCTGAGAACTCTGAGTTCTTCTGAGTTCTGCTCATATTTTATAACCATTTTCTAACTATAGTGAATATACTGTGATAATGTGAGAAATGTTGAAGGTGAATACATGTTGGTTTGACTGTAAATGCATCTGTATTCTTGCCAAAACTTGTTTGCAAAGTCTGTGTTTGTGCAGTGCCGAGTATGCCTTGTGTAAGTGACACTCTCACATTTACCGAAACAGAAAGACGGACGTTAGACGCACGACTCTCGTGGTGTCCGTTCTGTTGATGATTATGATCTGCATAAATACATAAAGTTTGGGGTCATTTTAAAAAGAAATTGATTGTTTTATTCAGCAAGGATGCATTAAATTGATCAAAAGTTTCTATTTCGAATAAATGCTGTTCTTTTGAACTTTCTATTCATCAAAGAATCCTGAAAAATAATATCCAAAAAAATATGAACTGTTTTCAACACTGATAATAATAATAAATGTTTCTTGAGCATCAGATCATCATATTAGAGTGATTTCTGAAGGATCATGTGACACTGAAGACTGGAGTAATGATGCTGAACATTCAGCTTTGATCACAGGAATAAATTACACTTTACTGTATATTCACATAGAGAACAGCTGATTTACATTGGAAGAATATTTCATTGTTTTTACTGTATTTTTGATCAAATAAATGCAGCCTTGGTGAGCAGAAGATGTTTTATCTTTCAAAAACATAAAAAAAATCTTACTGATCCCAAACTTTTGAACGATAGTGTGTAAAATATAATTTTGTGTATACAGTGTGTGTGTTGGTGTAAGACAAACATCACTATTAATAATGCCTCTTAGAACTGCATAGCAACGCCCTGGCAACCACACACAACACCATAGCAGTAGTTTGCATAGGCAAACACCACTTGCATTTTAATTTATTTATAAGAACCGTCTCATAATTACCATAGTTGGTTCAGAAATGAAAGGAGAATTCCCTTAAAAGGTAAAAAGCAAACGAGGTGAAGAATGTGCTTTTGTTGTTGGAATGTTTGTTTGAATTTCAAACATTCTAATTTTGAATTTGAAATCATTCCATTTTAAATTTGAACTGCCACTCTGCATCCTGTTTGCTACAGTTCAAATTCAGGATTAGAACATCAAATTAACAACACCATCTTGCATAGGCTCACATTTTGTACAGAAAGTGTAAGAATCTCATTGTGTATTGCACATTTAAAGTGTAATATTTCTGTTGTGCCAGTCAATTTTTTTATTATTTTATTTTGTTTCATGTGTTTATATTTTGTATGCTGCATGGTTTATTTGTATGCTTTCTTTTTATATGCTCAATGTTTTATTGTACAGCACTTTGGTGCAACTCTGTTGCTTTTAAATGTGCTATAGAAATACATTTTGACTTTGACAAGTTAGTTCCAGTTTAGCACTTCCAGGCATGACGCGTCGAGCTCAGAGCTTCCCTTCCGCTGCCACCGTGAGTCAGACTCGCTTCTCCAGCCCAGATATTTACCTTCTCATGACATCACGCCCTGAGCGCACACACACACACACACACACACACACACACACACACACACTCTCAACGTCTATAATGGCTTTTCCCCCTTACGCCCGTCCGTGGCAAGGTCAGGAAGGTTGTTAATGCAGTGCACGCCTCCGGTTTGCTCTTATTCATCATATGTGAACTCTGGGAAGCTCAGCTTATGTGCATCTAGATGCATGCAAGTGCAGTTTGAGAAACAAGTAGGGGTGTAATATATCATGATGTCACAATATATCGCAACACAAAAATGCAACAATATGTATTGTGGATAGTTCACCCAAAATAAAAATTACTGCGTGAGAAAAAATTCAATTTTTCAGAGTTTTAGTGTCAGACTACATTAAACTACTATTTGTAATGTTGAATATAACATATAATAATGCTATGGGGGGATATTTGTGTGTCCTGATAATGCCAAATGTCTGATGTTACCAGTAAAAAGTGTCCGACATTATTTTAAATATATCTAGAGAAAGAGCGCAAGCATGTTTGTTTAAAATAATTCTGTATTTTCAGCTTCAGAATCATGAATATTGTTTTCTGGTGTCTCTATTGTCCTGTGCTTTGGGTTTCAGCACCAAGTCCAAGTCTATTCATTTACACACACACACACTGTAAAACCAGATTTAGCATTTTAATCAACAGTGCATTTTTTGTTCACTTTTTATCATGTCTTGGAGTATCGCAATAATATGGTCTCGTGAGTTCAGTATCGGATCATGACGAGAGGGTTTTCTCTGCTTTTTAAACGTTGATAAGTTCATTTATTTTGCCCCCCTAACAATGCACAGTCATACGGTTAGTCACATGTTATTTCCTTGTGTGTTTCTGACCCATCGGTTGAGACGCTCTCCTTTTAAAACATTTAGAGACAGTCTTCATCTGTGAGACTCAGAGTAAACAGAGAGGACACAGTAATCTGAAGCAATCACATTCACTGACCTTTAAATGTGCAATAACATGATGCTGTGATTCTTCATGCTCTCGCAGTCTCTCTGTCGAATCATTCGTCAACTCCAGTGAGTTTCCTCACATTATTCTCAGCGGAAATCACATGAACTCACCATTCTCTCTCTCTCTCTGTCTCTCTCTCTCTCTCTCTCTCTCTCTCTCTCTCTCTCTCTCTCTCTCTCTCTCTCTCTCTCTCTCTCTCTCTCTCTCTCTCTCTCCAGAAAGCCTTCTTGCCTGCCTGCACTGAAGAGGAGATCTTTGCTCATTTGGGTTTAGAGTATATTGAACCCTGGCAAAGAAATGCCTAGTTTGCCTGAGATTGAGCGTGAGTCTTCGGAACGACGCTGACACACACACTCGAACGACGCTGACACACACACTCAAACGCCTGCTGTGTGACTCGACCAGCCAGCGTGAGGATTGTTATTGTGTCATTTTTAAAGCATTTGTTTACCAATCGCATTTGTAGTCGCTTAAAAATGTGTTGCTGCATTATAAGAAAATATCACAGCAAATGTCATTTGTCTACAAGAAAGATGCACTAAAGCTTTAATTTCTGTAGCGCCAAACAAAACTGTAAAAAAGTGTTGTTTCCAAACAGGTTTCCCAAAAGCGTCTTTAAAACCACTTACTTTTCATAGTTTAATCCATTGATGATGGATAAAATTAAAGTCCCGCTCTACATTTTTTCTTAGCGAATATCATGTTTTGTTTGGAAAAACACTTGTTCAAAAGTTTGCGGTCAATGCGATTTTTTAAAAAATTGTTTTTGAACTTCTGAAGTTTCTTCTGCTCAGCAATGCTGCATTTCTTTGGTGAAAAACAGTGAAATATTATTAGAATGTAAATCATCTGTTTTCTATGTGAATATACAGTAAAGTGTAATTTATTCCTGTGATCAAAGCTGAATGTTCAGCATCATTACTCCAGTCTTCAGTGTCACATGATCCTTCAGAAATCACTCTAATATGAGGATCTGATGCTCAAGAAACATTTATGATTATTATCAGTGTTGAAAACAGTTCATATTTTTTTGGATTTTATTTTTCAGGATTCTTTGATGAATAGAAAGTTCAAAAGAACAGCATTTATTTGAAATGGAATCGTTTGTAACATTATAAATATGACTTTTGATCATTTTAACGTGTCCTTGCTGAATAAAATTATTAGTATTTCTTTTTTATCTGACTGACCCCAAACTTTTAAACAGAAATATGTAAAATCATTCAAAGTAAAATAAGTTTCAAACATTTTCTTTAAGCTGTAGTCTGGCTTATTCTCTTCATATAATTAGATGATTATTATTATTCATCTTTTCTTTCTCTTAGTCTCTCAAGCATTAGTTGAGTTATACAGTTGCATGATGTTACATCAGAGCAGCCTTTTATTATTCATTCTTCAATAGACCTTTTGAACATTAGTGAATGTTAATCAAAATATTATTTAAATTAGTATAAATAATCATGGGTTGGCTATATATTTAAATAACTTTGATTAATTATAAGGGAAATTATGTAAAGATGTTGGAGCACATGTAATTTAGTGAGCACTGTTGACATGGTCTGATATTTAAACACTCATTATGTTTGTTCTGATATTTCATGCACACCTCGATCATGTTATATTTGTTATTGAAGTTAAATGAGACACCGTTGAGCCTGGCGATGTCTTGAGGAAGATCGCAGGTCCAGATCTTCCTATTTAAGGATCTTTTAGTAGAACAGCTCAGGCGTTTCCAGGACTCGACCCGAGGGCCTTTCTTTCTCTCTCTCTCGCCCTCTTTTTATCTCTGACCCTTTCCAAAACACACAGCAGAACCACAGAGCGTCATATGTGAACCGGACTGAAGCGGCTCGAGCTTTCAAACTGGGTTAGCCAGTGTTGTGTTGGCATTAAATTACTTTACAATGAATTTTACAGCTCACAGCAACACCACAATTCCCACCAGACTCTGCAGTGCTGTGTTTTAGATGAGCAATCATCCCTCGCAAAACCTCATTCAATTCTGACTTTGTTAGTTAACTCTTTCCCCGCCATTTTCCACTGTTATACGATAGGGGGCGCTGTTTCACATCTTCTGAACGGGTACAGCATCTCCCGATCAAAACACAGGATAAGAAGAAGAAGCAGAAACCAGAGATTGAAGCATTGCTGACGCACATGTAAAATAACACGAACATTAAACAGCATGTAAATCAAAATGTCGATCCAGGACGAGGTGCAGGACTGTGAAGCTGTAGGGGTGTTGATGGACTCGATCTACTCCATCTGTGTTTTGATCATCGTTCTGAATCTGGTCCGGACCAACTCTGACAGAAACACGATTTTCTCAGGATTTTGCTCAACGTTACGTCCCGTGGCTCAAAAGGGACGCAACAAAATTGGGACACGAGAAAAGCGAACTTTTAAAGAAAGTTATTTATTAACACAAGGAAAATTATACAAAAACTGTGTAATGTAGCAGTCAGTAGAAAATTTAGCATTTTTTAGGGAAATTACCCACATTCAATGTTGATTTAAAAGAATGCATGAAGTTATATTCAAATTTTCATGCAACAAAATATTCTCGGGGGCATGAAAGTTTGGTGGAAATTACCAAAAATGCTGGCGCTGAATGGCAACTTCAAAAAATAAAATGTAAAAAACCTGGCAGAGAAAGAGTTATATGACAAATATGCATCACATTAAGTGTATTAGTTTATGCTTGTGTATTAGTTTATTGCTATTGTATATGCTAAGTGTATTAGTTTATTAAATTTCCAAATGCATGGAAATTTGATATGCAATTCAAGTACATGAAACTTAAATTTAGGCCTAAATATTTGTGATTCGAACCCTTTTGAGACTTTAACATCTAAACTCACTGTATTTACTTCATGTAATACATTTCTGGTCCAATTTATCAATGAAAAAAAAAAAAAAAGAGAACGTTTTTATGGGACTTCCTTCAAATCTCACCATCATCGATGAACTCAAAATTGCCAAAATTTTTCAACGTTTTTAAAATGCCTTTGGAGAAAATAAATGGGAAAAATACTTCCGGAAGCAAAGCTGATTGAAGCGTGATTGATTGCTGATCCGTTCTTTTGCTTGTGGTGCAGGAAATATTTTGCATAATAGGTTTTATTTTGCTTTGTTTTAACCGATGCTGGTGTAGAAAGGAAGAACGTGCCGATCGTCAGCATCCGTGCTTGCACAAATATCTCCAGTGTGTGTGAGCAAATGGATCTGCTCATTATCTGGACATGATTTTCCGGACGCTGTTTCAGGCTGGCAGGGATTTTATTGTGGAGGATTTTGCATATTTGTTTTGAATATTTATTTGTCTTGAAAATGATTAGAACTCTAGCTTTGCAAATGCTAATCAAGTCTCAGCGTGTTTATGAGCATTAATATTGTATGCTGTAATTTCAATGAGTTTCATTTTTGTAGTTTCTCAAAGCTGTTTTTGAGTTTAAGTTTTAATAAAAAGATGATTTTTGAATATGCTTTCGGCACATTGAAACTTTAAAAACTTGAGTGTGCTGACGATGAAGTTCTGCTCCGTTCTGTTCCGTCTGGTTTTAATAAAAGACACTTTGCTGGGAGCAAGAATCATTTCAGTCTTAAAGAGACAGTACACCCAAAAATACCATTCACACGCTTCATGTCGTGCATGCCTTTCTTTAGCAAAATCTTTGCTTCATTCTTAATTTGAAATATTATTAAGATATCATTTAATAATATAAAATATTAATAATAAATATCTGATAGATTTGAATGAGCAGAAGCCACAAATTTAAGTCTTTTTTCTCTGATAATCTTCCAATTGGCTGAAACTCAAATCTCACTCGCCTTTGCACCAAATACACCAAATGTCATTGGTTCTCATGTTTTCACAACAACCAATCACAACAGCTAAATCCCTCCCTGATAGTTAGTAGAAATACAATATAAACAGATAGGCCTTTTGATTTTTATAATGTAAACAAAGTATTTTTCATTCTTAGTTCATGTCAACTAGTTAACAAACGGGACCTTTTTTGTACATTTTTAACATGATGGCCGTATTTTAATTTTCAAATATTCCTTTAATGGGCTTGTGTATAAAGAACTGATGCTGAATGAGGAAACTGCAGAGATTCAGCATCTGCTCATGAGATACTCAATACACACACATTACAACATGCGATGCAGAAAGAGACACTTCTGAATAAGTCACAGAATAAAATATTAAAGGTAATTGCAAGTTTTTTGCAATTCTGACTTTTTTCTCATAATATAGGTTTGAATATTATGCTGTAACTAACACTGAATATTATATAGATCTATTGTTTACATCAAATTCATGCTTTAACAGTAGGGCAATCATCGCCGGTTTCATCAGTCCAGTCTGTCCGTATAATGGCTTGCAACCAGGGCCTAAAACTAACGTTTTGCCACACTGGCTCATAAATATTACCGGTCATAAATATTTTAGTTTGGAAACATAAAGTTAGAAAAGTTATTCAGTCAAGATCAATGAGTGCTTGTTCTTTGTCTTTGGTTGTTTGATTAACATTAAAAACACACAGCAGGAATATTAGGCTGCTGTCCCTTTAAGAGAAAAAGTTGTGTCCAGTCAACTCGCTCTTTCTTGCAAGAAAACGACATCTATGAAAAGTTTCAGTCTTTATTCAGGCCACATCATAGCACTGAAACTGCGCTTGTTAGAATCACAAATGATTTACTTTTAGCTTCGGACCAAGGCTGTATCTCAGTACTAGTTTTACTTGATCTTAGTGCTCGTTCGACACTATAGATCACACAATACTCTTAGATCGACTACAAAATTACACTGGTGTTCAAGGACAAGCATTAAGCTGGTTCAGGTCATACTTATCTGACCGCTACCATTTCGTCTACTTAAATGGAGAAAAATCGATCATAACTTCGGCAAACTATGGAGTGCCGCAGGGATCTGTGTTAGGCCCTTTATTATTCTCAATATATATGCTGCCACTTGGTAATATTCTAAGGAAACATGGAATTAGTTTCCATTGTTATGCTGATGACACTCAAATATATATTTCATCACGGCCAGATGAATACGCTAAATTATCCAAATTGACAGATTGTGTTAAAGATATAAAAGATTGGATTCAAATTAATTAACCAATCATACCATTGATCAGCTCTACCAAACTTGGATGTCTTTTTTTTCCAGTAATAAACAAACATTGTTAAGTTGTTTTGATTGATACTGTGAAGCAGCTTTGATACAATCTGTATTGTGAAAAACGCTATATAAATATATTTGACTTGACTTTGACTTGTGCGTGTGTGTGTGTGTGTGTGTGTGCGTGCGTGCGTGTGTGTGTGTGTGTGTGTGTGGACAGTGATGTATTGGTGTACGTTGTGAAGCTGCAGACAGATTAAGGTCAGTGTGTGTCTCTCAGCGCTCTCTCTCTGTCTGTCAGCTCAGGAACTGAAGCGAGGAGACCCGAGTGACCGGTTCAGAGAGAGCGAGCTCAGGAGAGTCCCAACCGCTGAACTTTCTCTTTTATCGGTTCATTGAGAATAGAAGCTTTGCCAGATTACTCAATTAAACACGGGAGATTGTGCTAGTTTGATTTCCCATTTCTGTCAGCCTTCTGTTGATGAAAGGGAAATGGTGATTTTTCATGTAAAAATATGATTAAAAACATAATTATTCGAAAGGAAAGTACTGGGTTTAATACTTGTTAAGCTCATGTGGCATAAGAAACATGTTTAAAAAAACAGACATTTTCATTAATAAAGTTAAACCTAAATATTAGATGGAAAACTTCAGCTTAAAAAACTTGTTAGAAATGAGAGATTTTGCCTTGGTTTCAGTCTGATCTTGCAAACACTTATGATCTTATGATCTTTAATTCCTGTGTGTTTCTGTTATTATAACTTTATGACTGTAAACTTGACTTTTTGAGTTGAAATGATGTTCTTTGGTAACCGACTTCAGGTCACAGATCTCGACTTGTGTTGAACCAGAAATGCTCATGAAAGTCACATTTTGATTTTAATATTCGTCATCTAATAAGAACTCATTCATTCTGGCTTCCTGTTGATAATGATGATGAGGGTTTTTGGATGATGATGCAAAATGACAATTAAAAACATAATTGCTCTTTAATGAGCAGCAGGCTTTTAACAAAACCAGTGAACAATAATAATTATGATAATTTTCTGTGACAGTGTGTGTGTGTGTGAGAGAGAGAGAGAGAGAGAGAGTGTGTGGTGTGTGTGTGTGTGTGTGTGAGAGAGAGAGAGAGAGAGAGTGTGGTGTGTGTGTGCGTGTGTGTGTGTGTGAGTATGAGTGTTTGTGTGTGTATAAGTGTGAGTGTGCGTGCGTGCGTGTGTGTGTGTGAGCGTGTGTGTGTGAGTGTGATTGTGTGTGTGTGTGTGTGTGTGTGTGTGTGTGTGTGTGTGTGTGTGTGTGAGAGTGTGTGTGTGAGAGTGTGTGTGTGTGTGTGTGTGTGTGTGATTGCGAGTGTGTGTGCGTGTGTGTGTGTGTGTGCGCGTGCATGTGTGAGTGTGATTGCGAGTGTGTGTGAGTGTGATTGCGAGTGTGTGTGTGTGTGTGTGTGTGTGTGTGTGTGCGTGCGTGTGTGTGTGTGTGTGTGTGTGTGTGTGTGAGAAGCTCATCTTCTGAACCGGTGTGTGTTCTTCACCTCCTCAAGCCTTCGGACGGTTTGATCTCCGCTCTCATGAATATGTAAATGAGGCGATAGTGTGTGTTCACAGAGTTTTGACAGTCATTTAACCCCTCGACGACCCCTGACCCTGAACTATTTAAAGGCATCACCTCATTTCACAGACCGTAAGCACAGAGACCCCGAGGACTCGGAGAAAGTAGAATTTCACAAAGAAACTCTTGAAACCGAGGCTGAAGCTCCACTTTCATGAAGCTTTTACGCCTGAAGGAACTACAGCCGGTGACCACAGTTAATGCAATGTTGGCAAAATGTTGAAAACTATTCTTTTTTATATTGAACTACAGTTTCTGATGCCATTTTGATAATAGAATTACATGCAAACTTCACTTGATTTAATCATATAGTAAAGTACACCATTCATTTGCTTTCATTGGATCAGCCTGACATGAACAATGAAGCACACTTCATAGTGTACACTTACAAGAAAGAACTTATTTCAGTGATATTTTGTTCAATAATAATAATAATAAACATTTATTTGTTTAAACAATGCTTAAACAAATATTGGCAATACAAAGTCACAAAATATCAATATAAAAATACCCAAAAGCAACTATAAAAGGTTCACTAGATAAAATAAAGACAAAACAAACTTTCACACAATATCAAAATTCTCATAAGCAACTTTAAAATTATATGTTTTGAGGTGCTTTGGAGTAAATGGCATGGATCATGGCATATGTTTTACTATATCTACCATAATTTTACGATTTGCAATTGCAATACCATGTTTATTTGTTTAAAGTTTATTTATATAGAACATTTCAAACATAATGGTAATTTAAAGTGTCACACACACACACACACAATAAAAGGATTTAAAAAATTCATTAAAAACAGTTAACTAAAATTAATAATTGACTAAAACCTTGAAATAAAATAATCTAACTGAAATAAAATATTTAAAAAATATGATTTTATTTCAGCAACACGACAAGCAGCATTTCTCATTTTCATTTAGTTTAACTTGTACTAAAACAGCTAAATCTAAAACTGAAATAAAATTTTATAAAACTCTATAGACATTAAAAAACAAAACTAATAAAAATGACTTGAGGTAAATTTAAAATGAAAACAGAAAATACAAATTCAAAAAATTAATAAGAACTATAATAGTATCTCAATGATACTAAAATAACACTGGCAGTAGATTAGAGTAAAATTCCTTTAAAACACGTACCATACCATAGTACAGTGAAGGTAATGCTATGCTCTTTTTAAAGTGGAAATGAAGCAGTCAGTCAAGGTTACATTATTTAGTAAACTGATAACATGGCACTGACGTGTGAGTCCAAAACTGTGGTAGAACCGTGATACCTTTTTTTTGTAAGTGATGTATGTTAATACAAGTATTTTAATATCATGGTATCATTTTAAAGTATTGTGAGATTCCGCTTCGACCAATTAAAAAACTGTGGTAGAACCTTCGGTAACACTTTACTTGAAGGGGTGTGCATAAGACTGTCATGACACCTTCATAATCATGACATGACACATGTCACGAATGTGAAGGAGGGTTTATGCATGTTTATGACAACTGTCATTAAGTGTCATTCGCTCAATTATGAAATTTTTTATGCAAATATGACATTGTTTGAGATGTCTTTGTAATGACAATTTAACATAAACCAATACATCATAACCTGTCAGTGTCTTGGTAATGACAATTTAACATAAACCAATACATCATAACCTGTCAGTGTCTTGGTAATGACAACTTGACATTAGTCAAGTCAAGTCAAGTAAAATATATTTATATAGCGCTTTTCACAATACAGATTGTATCAAAGCTGCTTCACAGTATCAATCAAAACAACTTAACGATGTTTGTTTATTACTGGAAAAAAAAGACATCCAAGTTTGGTAGAGCTGATCAATGGTATGATTGGTTAATTAATTTGAATATCCCCAACTGAGCAAGCCAAAGGCAACAGTGGCAAGGAACCGAAAAACTCCATCCAGTGACCTAAAGGTGTCCTAACACACCATCAGATGACCCAATGGAGAAAAAAAAACCTTGGGAGAACCCAGGCTCAGTCGGGGGCCAGTTCTCCTCTGGCGTTTATGAACTAGAGGCCGAATTTACAGTAACTGTAAGATAAAAAAATTATATGAATGCCTGGCTAAATAAATGCGTCTTCAGTCTAGTTTTAAACTGGGAGAGCGAGTCAGAGCCTCGAACAATATCAGGAAGGCTATTCCAGAGCTTCGGAGCTAAATGTGAAAATGCTCTGCCTCCTTTGGTGGATCTGGATATCCTAGGAATGACCAGAAGCCTCGAATTTAGTGATCTTAAAGAGCGCGATGGATTGTAGGGCGATAGAAGATCCGTTAAATAGACTGGAGCTAAACCATTTAGGGCTTTATAAGTCAAGAGCAATACCTTGTAATTAATACGGAACTTTATAGGTAACCAATGAAGTGATGATAAAATCAGTGTGATATGATCATATTTTCTTGATTTAGTAAGAACTCTAGCGGCTGCATTTTGGACTAACTGTAGCTTGTTTATTGAAGATGCAGGACAACCAGCTAATAAAGCATTACAGTAATCTAGTCTCGAGGTCATGAATGCATGAACTAACTTTTCTGCATCAGAGACTGATAGCATATTACGTAGCTTAGCAATGTTTCTAAGGTGGAAAAAGGCTGTTCTTGTAACACATGAAATATGCTTTTCAAAAGACAGGTTGCAGTCTAATGTAACACCCAGGTCTTTTACTGTAGCGGATAAAGTAACAGGGCATCCTACTATGTTAAAGTCGTGCTGTGAAAGGTTTTGTGGACGGTTTTTACAACCGATAAGTATTACCTCTGTCTTGTCTGGATTTAATAAAAGAAAATTACGCGTCATCCAATCTTTTATATCTTTAACACAATCTGTCAATTTGGATAATTTAGCGTATTCATCTGGCCGTGATGAAATATATAATTGAGTGTCATCAGCATAACAATGGAAACTAATTCCATGTTCCTTAGAATATTACCAAGTGGCAGCATATATATTGAGAATAATAAAGGGCCTAACACAGATCCCTGCGGCACTCCATAGTTTGACGAAGTTATGATCGATTTTTCTCCATTTAAGTAGACGAAATGGTAGCGGTCAGATAAGTATGACCTGAACCAGCTTAATGCTTGTCCTTGAACACCAGTGTAATTTTGTAGTCGATCTAAGAGTATTGTGTGATCTATAGTGTCGAACGAGCACTAAGATCAAGTAAAACTAGTACTGAGACACAGCCTTGGTCCGAAGCTAAAAGTAAATCATTTGTGATTCTAACAAGCGCAGTTTCAGTGCTATGATGTGGCCTGAATAAAGACTGAAACTTTTCATAGATGTCGTTTTCTTGCAAGAAAGAGCCGAGTTGAGCGGACACAACTTTTTCTAATATTTTTGACATAAATGGAAGACATTACAAAGACAACAAAAATTGTCATAAACATGTCATAAAGATGACATAGCAGATTAATTATCACACTTAAGAAAGCACTTAGCTTTATGGGTTATCATTACATTAAACTGTCATGTGGCTGGTTTTGACATTGGCTGTCATGAGGCATTATAACTGTGTCATGAATATTTTTCTTGACCTCAACTACAGCGGTACACATTGAATTTTGAATTTTTGATACACATTAAAATGTTATAATGGCCTCATGACAGCCAATGTCAAAACCACCAATCACCTGACAGTTTAATGTAATGTTAACCCATAAAGCTAAGTGGTTTCTTTGATCATTAATCTGCTATGTCATGTTTATGACATATTTATGATAGGCTGTGTTGTCTTAGTAATGTCAAGTTGTCATGGCAAAGACACTGACAGGTTATGATGTATTGGTTTATGTCAAGTTGTCTTTACCAAGACATCTCAAACAATGTCATATTTGCGTGAAAAATTTCATAATTGAGCGAATGACACTTAATGACAGTTGTCATAAACATGCATAAAACCTTCATATTCATGACATGTGTCATGTCATGATTATGAAGGTGTCATGTCAGTCTTATGCACACCCCTTCAGGTAAAGTGTTGCCAAACCTTGACACCTGATGTTTATACCATGGTCTATTTTTAAAGTAGCACGCACAAAAGATATGAGGTATTTTAAATGGTGCTGCATCTCTTGTATTTGTATGAATATGCATTGAGGGGTGTGTCCTCTGTTTCGACCAATTAGTTTCCAGCTCTCCTCGCAGGTCATGTGTTATGTTCCTCCGGCTGGCCTGGATCTGGATGGGATCCTGGGCTCTGTTTAGCAGATGGGCCGGTGTCCTGTTGGAGGAACGGGTCGAGTCTCCCGGGATCCGCTAGCTCTCAGCGCACTGAACTCAGGTCACAGTGAAGAGAAACTCAATACAATTAAAGATAACTGTGGCCTGTGGAGGATCTGGACACAACATTAGCATTCAGTCGGCTTGCAGATCCCTCGTTCACCGTCTTTACCAGAGAAGA
>CM060603.1:44368555-44443555 GCA_030578255.1 Tiaroga cobitis
TGTTAATGCGTGGAGGAAGAAGGATCCGCAGAATCACTCCAGCTGTTCATAGTAAAGTCTGATCAGAGTCTAATAAGGGAAACGAGAATGAGACGCACTTTACAGCAAATACTTTCAAACCTTTGTGTATAAACAACACCTTTAAATGAATGTGAATGTAATGCTGTTTAATGTTTGCAAGATAGAAGGTCTGAGACCCGAATCAAAGCCAGTTACATACAGGTTTAATTTAATTTATCATATTTAACAGCCTTGTCAAACTAGTTAAAAAGGGAAAGTTATATTACTCAGAATGTGTAGTATTCACCTGGAGTGAACAACAGAAGAAACAGAAGACTGCTGTTAGATCATGTATGATGAAGGTATATCGACAAATCATCATCATGCCGTTATTTGCTCTTTTGTTATAGATTTACATGCAAGTAAATGTTGGTTTGGGTGGGAACATCTGCTCGTTCTTGAGTCAGATTATTTTCCATTTAGGTGAAACTCGAAAAACTATAATATCATGCAAAACTTCATTTATTCAGTAATTCAACTTAAAAGCTGAAACTAATATATTATATAGACTCATTACATGCAAAGTGAGATATTTCAAGCCTTTATTTGTTATAATTTTGATGATTATGGCTCACAGTTTATGAAAACCCCAAATTCAAAATTAGAATATTGTGAAAAGGTTTTCATCATCAAAATTCTAACAAATAAAGGCTTGAAATATCTCACTTTGCATGTAATGAGTCTATATAATATATTAGTTTCAGCTTTTAAGTTGAATTACTGAATAAATGAAGTTTTGCATGATATTATAGTTTTTCGAGTTTCACCTGTATTCGAATAATAGTGACGTGATGATGCTTTTACTTCAATATATGCACGTACAATAAATTAATAACAATTTAAAATCTTCATTTTAATAAATTCATACATATGCTCAGTTCACACTGTCATTCAGAAGCTTGGGGTCAGTGAGAAATTAATGTTTTTATTTATCAAGGACAGTAAAGACATTACAAAAAGATCCTATTTCAAATAAATGCTGTTCTTTTGAACTTTCTATTCGTCAAAGAATCCTGAAAAATAAAATGTATCACGATTTCCAGAAAAATATGACTGTTTTTAATATTGATAATAATCATATTAGAGTGATTTCTGGAGGATCATGTGACACTGAAGACTGGAGTAATGATGCTGAACATTCAGCTTTGATCACAGGAATAAATTACACTTTAATATATATTCACATAGAAAACAGATGGTTTACATTGGAATAATTTTTCACAATTTTTACTGTATTTTTGATCAAATAAATGCATCCTTGCTGAGCAGAAGAGACTTCTTTAAAAACTCTTTAAAAATCTTACCAACCCCAAACTGTAAAAGACTAGATGTGATTATGTATATGATGCTGATTTTTACTCCTGTGTTCATTCACTACTAGAAAAATTACAATAAAAATCATTCACAGTCATAGTGCAAATCGCACATCATTGCAATAAAAGCTCGAGTAAACACAGTGAGTGAACGCATCATCATCATCATCATCATCATCATCTCATCCGTCCAGGGGAATCAGGGCTGTCATGTTCATACGCGATCAGAACGGCTATCAACGTCTTCGTCGTGAGCTGTCAGAGCGTGTGGCGATTCTTCTCGTGCCGATTAACACCTACGCCATCCTCCTGAATCCTGAAGGCTATGATTTACAGAGCCTGTGACATTTCCTCAGCCTTGATAAGTCTCTTCAAACTCGAGAGGGTCGCGGCTCACCCGCGGAGTCCTCTTCAAATAACGGGGCATGCCATAAATGTGTGCGATTAGCAGTTTAAATGGCCTCCTTGAGTGGATAACGCTCCTGACCTTTACATCACTGCGCTTTTCCCTTCTCCACCCGTGTGTCACATCCGTGCAGTCAGACATGCGGCGTGAGCTTGACTATTAACCCGCTGTGATGGCAAGTACACTGTCCCTCATGTGTCGTCTAGTAGCACTTAGTGTTTGGCTTGCCCGCTGGAGCTCAAGAGTGGGCGGCTTGACCTTATTTGATCTTATAAAATGCTATGAGTAATGTTATATCAAAGTAACTGTACACTACTGTTGAAAAGTTTGCTAGATTTGCTTAAAGTTCTCCTTTTAACTCATCTTTGATCACCAAAATTACATATTTAAATGTTTTTTTCCTTAAAATGTCTTGAATGTAACTCGACACCCTTGCCTCATTTGGTATGTGCGGTTCTATGAATATGCAAACGAGCCCCGCCTCCACTCACTCACTCAGCTCAGAGATCCACTGGTTGACGATCACACGTTGATCTGATTGGTTACAAGGTCGTTTGTGACGTCAGAAACACCAGCGATTTCAAACCGTGTTTTTGAGACTGTCTTTGGTTCACTGCAGTTTTAAGCAGGAAATACTCAGCAATGCTGTCGACTTATGAACTCACACACGGTTTGAGTTAAAGCAGATTAAAAAACACCATATAGACACATAAACAACATTAAAAGCTGGATTTTCACCACAGGGGGACTGTAATGTTTTTGAAAGAAGTCTCTTCTGCTCACCAGGGCTGCATTTCTTTTAATCAAAAATACAGTAAAACGGTGTTCAAAATACAGTAAAAATAGAATTCAAACATTTTGGGTCAGACCGATTTTTTATGCTTTTGATTAAAGTCTCTTCCGTTCACCAAGGCAGCATTAATTTGATTAAAAAATATAGTAAATACAGTAAAAATCTGAGATATTATAGCAATTTAAAATAGCTGTTCTCTATGTGAATATACAGTAAAGTGTAATTTATTCCTGTGATCAAAGCTGAATGTTCAGCATCATTACTCCAGTCTTCAGTGTCACATGATCCTTCAGAAATCACTCTAATATGAGGATCTGATGCTCAAGAAACATTTATGATTGTTATCAATGTTGAAACCAGTTCATATTTATGGGGAAACCATTTATTTGTCAGGATTCTTTGATGAATAGAAAGTCCAAAAGAATAGCATTTATTTGAAATAATAGAATTACAAATGTATTAAATGCAACTTTTGATCAACTTGCGATATCCTATTTGGTGCGCCAATTTTGTTTCTTTTTATGTGTAACTCAATGGACACAAACCAGAAGATTAAACTATTCTTAGACTAAATGAATTAGTCTGTCATCAGTGCAAAAAAACAAAACAAAAACGCTTCACCATATAAAAAAGACTCAAAGTAATATTATAAATCACTGCAGTAAACCTAGTAATCGGTGGAGAGAGACGTGGGCCATGGGCTTCCTTGTTCCCGCTGAAAGGTTTTCCCCAGCGGTGCGGAAGCAGCTCTAAACACGATCAGATGAGAAGCGAACACTCGCCACAATCACAACACGCTTTTCCTCGAGATATATCACGGTGTCAGGGGAGCCGTGAGGGCATATACATTCCCTTCATTCAATAAGCTCGTTCCTCTCGGAGCATTCCTCATCATCAGCTGGATTACGGGTGTCGTGAGCACGAGTCGACACACAGGCTCCTGTTTCGGCTCCAGGCTGTGCAGATGTCAGATGCGTGTTTCATTTCCCCTTATTTCACCACCCAGCCGGAGCTATGATGATATCGCCGCTCTTATTGATGCTGTCAACACAGATAGACCTTTAAATGGCTCTTCACTGGAAAAAAGCATGGAGGTTAAATGTTATGGAAGCTTGTTTCCGTCATGGTATAAAAAAAGGCAATTTTATCCCACAATTCAGATTTTTTTCTTATTGCAATTCTGAGTTTGAATGTTTTAAAGATATATAGAGATATAGACTTAATTTCCACTGAAACAGGAAGACAGGGCGGGGCATATTGAGCAGCTCCTCCCCCTTTTTTAACTAGCCAATAGGGTTTTGTTTTTATCACAGCTTGGTCAGATTTGACAGCCAAAGTGTAATAGATTCCCCTTTTAGATTTAATATGATCCCCTATCTAATGCAGGGTTGTTTTAACCCAAATTTGGGTCAAATATGGACAAACCCAGCCACTGGGTTACATTTTTACATTACATTTCTAACCCAAAGGTTGGGTTTGTCCATATTTGACCCAAATTTGGGTTAAAACATTTTTTAGAGTATAGAAAATACAGAATTGTGACATTACAAAAAAATCGCAAGAAAAAATCATTTTAATTTGTTTACTCCTTGGAAAAACAGAATTGCAAGACGTAAACTCATAATTCCAACAAAACAAGTAAAAACTGATTTAACTGAACTAATTTTTCACTATTATTTTATTCCGTGCCAAAAAACCCCCCAGAAAAAAACAGAATTGCATATAATTCCAAGAAAAAACGTAAAAATGGCAAGATTTGAAATTGTATACTGTAGATACTAAATTCGGAATTCGAAATTCGCGTCCGGAATTTTCGAACGTTAAAAAATAAATACGACCTCTCGTTATGTCGATCACGCTTGCACACTGCCTCCGAAACTTTCGTCCGTCATAAAAAAAATTGGATCGGGTTCGAATTTCTGCGTTTTTCGCATCCGTACAGCGAGCAGTTTAAATGGTGTTTGACAATTCAGAGTCACCGAATCACTAATACGGAAAAACGCATGCGAAAATTTGGGACTCAGTGTGCAACGGCCTTTACCGTTAAAAAAGTATGTTCTATAGAGTATGGATGTAATCCGGACGCAATACAGCCTCCATGTCATGTGACCTACGGCGTCAGTTTCCCTCCGCTTCACTGTCATTCATAAATCCTCTCCCGCGGCCTCATGGGATATTAAACTGTCCATCAGACGCACACTTCAGAATCTCAGTGGAAGTAAAGGTCATGTGGGGACTTTTCACATACTGTTTTATGAATATTTTGAATTCAGACATACCTCTCAGCTCACATACTGGATTTTGTCGGCATATTCGGACGCAGCGTCATAATTCTGAGGGAAAAAAACATGCATCCAAGCTTATAACTTGCAATTGTCAGATATAAACCACAATTGTGAGAAATAAAGAATGATATGTGAGCTAAAAAGTCGCAAATACCATTTTTTTTTTATTCTGTGGTGGAAACAAGCTTCATGAACGTCAGAAGAAGAAACGTTTCACATAAATGTCCCAACTCCCGTTCGCTCCTGGCCGGGTGTTGCGGTGAACAGGCCCGGGGCTAATGGAGATGATGCTGGGATATCATAACAATTTAATTTGGCGTGCACAGGCCACACTCGAGAGGTGGAGGCGAGCGGGGGCCGAGACCAGAATCTAATAAACACATTTGTTTTCATCGGCCTCCCTTGCTCTGACGGTCCAGAACTCGCTTCGAAACACAAGCCCGTCTGGAGCCGCATGAAAAACAGTGGGAGCGACGGGAAAACAAGAGTAACACACACCATCTGGCCCGTCAAACACTGGTGTGTGTGTGTGTGTGTGACTCACAACAGCTCAACACTCCCACACCGCTTGTAAATTGACCAAAGAACTCCAGTGCATCAATGTAAAACACAATCTGTTACTAGGGCTCGGCGATATAGCAGAAATAATGATACTTTTCAGCCTATTGACGAGATATTTGTATATTGTTTGCTCTGCTCATTTGTTCTTTACAAATTTACTATTTGATTTTTGTCATGCAGATGAACAATCATTTCAGTTGCACAGTCATTGTTGACAAATATATTCAAAATGTTTAATGCAAGAAGTAATGGTTGCACTTTATTTTAATGGTCCCTTTTAAACATTCTGTTGACAATAAGTTACGTTGCATGTAAACTCACATAGACTTTTAGGTTCGGGTTCGGAGCATCAAAATAAAGAGTTAGCAGATACAGACTAGTCTAATGACTGCTAGTTTACATGTATTTGCAAAGTTACTTATAGTCAGATAGATAGCTAGATGGATGGATAAAGATTATTGATTGATAGATGGATGGATAGTTGGATAAAGATTATTGATAGATAGATAGATAGATAGATAGATAGATAGATAGATAGATAGATAGATAGATAGATAGATAGATAGATAGATAGATAGATAGATGGATGGATGGATGGATGGATAAAGATTATAGATAGATAGATAGATAGATAGATGGATGGATAAAGATTATAGATAGATAGATGGATGGATGGATGGATAGATAAAGATTATTGATAGATAGATGGATGGATGGATGGATGGATAGATAAAGATTATAGATAGACAGACAGACGATAGATAGATAGATAGATAGATAGATAGATAGATAGATAGATAGATAGATAGATAGATAGATAGATAGATAGATAGATAGGTAGATATTTGGATGGATAGACAGACAGACGATAGATAGATGGATGGATGGACGGACGGACAGACAGACAGACGATAGATAGATAGATAGATAGATAGATAGATAGACAGACAGACAGACAGACAGACAGACAGATAGATAGATAGATAGATAGATAGATAGATAGATAGATAGATAGATAGATAGATAGATAGATAGATAGATAGATAGATAGATAGATAGATACAGTGGCTCAACCTTAAGTTTATCAAGCGTCGAGAACACTTTTTGTGCGCAAAAAACAAACAAAAATAATGACTTTATTCAACTATTCATGTTATTCTCTGTGGGCCTCGAGTGAGTCCACGTAGTGTAACAGCGCAGCGCTTCTGTGTCGTACGTCAGAACGTAGGCTCACTATTGGCTGACGCTGGTCATGTGTGTGTGATGTGTGTGACGTACAACACAGAAGCGCTGCGCTGTTACACTACCTGAACTCACTCAGATGAACGAAAGTCTAACGGGGTTGAACGACATGAGGGAGAGTAATTAATGACAGAGTTTTCATTTTTGGGTGAACTATCCCTTTAAATCCAGCTGATCAGACCTAGTTCACACATCACCTCTGCTTTATAAATCTTTTCATCATCCATTGTGTCAAAACACAGATTCATCATAATTCTTTAAAGGGGTCACATAGTTGATTGTACTGAAATGTGTGTTGGCAGTGCCTGTACGGTGAACGTGATTTCACCAAGTACCACATGTTCCTGGATCAACATCTTTGTTGATCCTGGATCAACTTTCTAATCAACCAATCAGATTTGAGGGACAAGTTTACAGTTTATGTCAAGTTAAGGCTTAGAACCAGGGTGAAGTACTTAAACATCAGTGCTATTCACCTTTCATTACCCTCTGATTTTAAGGAAACGTTATGGGTAGGGTTAGGTTTAGGGGTAGGGATTGGTTAAGGACTACATTTTGGGACAGGAATGTTGATCCAGGACCATGTCTTACTTGGCAAAATCACGGTGACCGTGCCTGTACACAACCATCATATAATGATAAAAATCCATCCAGTGTCCATATATCCATCCATATCTCCTTATATGTTTTCCCCTGCCTCAAATCGAGCCGTTCGAGCACTGATCTATATAATGACGTCATTCGATATAGATCAGTGCGTTCGACCGTGTGACGTCACACGGTCGGACGCCCCTCCCACGATTGTTGATTGACAGCAGCGTTTCAACACAGACCCGCCCTCGCTCGTGATCGAGCTGTCAATCATAGTCCGCACGGACCGGCGCGTGTTCTTGGGTGTAATACCGAACACAGTCATTTTAATGCTCCTCAATCCGAACCGCTGAAGACGCAGTGGCTGAGTTTGTTTTCGAAGTTTATATTCCCAACGAGCAACGTCAATGCTCTCATGTTTGCGCGAATCATTTCACACACCAGACTGCTTTATAAACGAGGGTCAGTATAAAGCTGGTTTTGCTAAGAAGCTGCTCACGAATAAAGGACCGGTACCAACTATTCGTGTTCCTGCTGAACCTCCAGAAGAACTGAAGTGAGTGTAACGTTTTATTAACCGTTATATTCATATTTATATTAATCTTTGCAAATCGCTAGCTGCACGCTTCACAATGAATGCGTCTAAGGTTTACACTCAGGGTACATCACGGCATGTTTTCTACGACGTTCTCAATATAATTCATAATCCCACGTTTATAATGAACAACGCGTTATGGTTATTGTGTTATTGTGTTCAAACGGTGTACGCACAGAACAGAGGGGCGGAGTCAGCGAAGCTCATTATCATTTAAAGGCATATGCACTGAAACGGCGTGCTGAAAACAGAGCTGTTTTTGACCAGGTAAAATAAGTGTTTTCTTACAATACTAATGAGAACTTTTAATTAAAGTATATTACAAACTTTTCATTTAGACCCTAAAGAATCATATTAGCTTGTACAAAAATGGCATTATATGACCCCTTTAAAGAGCAACAGGACGGGTCTAAACGCGTCGCCACCTCGTCGATCGCTCACGAATAATTCAAAACCGGCCACTTTTCTGCTTGCGAGACTTCAAGAATGACGTAAAGCGAATACCATTATTGAGAATTCATCCACAGATAAGAGAAAAATATATGAACCAGCGTAACCTTTCTCAACTAACAACCTTGTTATTCCTCAAAGCAAAACAGAATGAAAATCTGACGGTGTTATTACGCCAGGATTACACGCACGAGGCTATTGATCAAACCGCTGCCATAATGAAATGAAAAATGATGTTCGTAAGTCCCTCTAGATATGCTTTTGAGAAGGCTGGTGTTTTCTCAGCGTCTTTGGTTCTCCGTGGCGTTGGCTCCTGGTCGCTGGAGCGAGTCTCCGAGAAAGCTCTTTAGTAGCTCTGCTTCTTCTAATTGCTTGCATTGGGAGCCTCGACTCCATACGGATTCTCTCCGCTCGACTCTTAAAAGTCCAGCCCCGCGCCAGAGAATATGGATGTTTGTTGATAAATTGTCACAGTGAGATATGAACAGCACTGGAGCGTCAACAGAAACGGATATTGAAGCGAGTCCTCGCTCTCGGCGGCGGGGCTGCTATTAAACACACACTTTCTCATTCTCCACACGTGAAACACTCTTTCTCCAGCCAGATATGGAGTGATTTCAGAGATTTCGCTTCAAGGTCACAAGGCCAGAGCTGCGAGCGGGTTTCACACTTGATTAGCCAAGTGAACAAAGAGATATGATGCCAAATTGTTTAATCATTTTCCTTCAGGTTCTCATCACTGTGCTAATTTGAACTCAATAATGTCTGATGATTTTCTTTGCCTTGTGGTTTTGTGAAATGATGTTGCTGTAGTCGTGATGCGTGAATATCCTAAATGCACTGCGAGTTGCTTAGAATAAAAGCATCTGCCAATCAAACCACAACGAGTCGTTAATGAAACGTAATAAAACAGCTTCATATAAAGAACGTTTGCAATTTAAAATCCAAAATTGAAAAGGGTGAATTCACCAAATTCAATACTGTTCAAAATGTTGAGGTCTGTAAAGAAAGAAAATTATACTTTTATTAATCAAGGATGCATTAAGTTGATCGAAAGTGACATTTATAATGTTATACAAGATTCTGTTTCAAATAAACGCCGCTCTTTTGGACTTTCTATTCATGAAAGAATCCCGAAAAATAAAAATGTATCACGGATTGCATAAAAATACGAACTGTTCTCAACATTGATAATCAGAAATGTTTCTTGAGCAAATCATCATATTATGATATTATGATGATGATTGAAGGATCACCGATGTCACATGACTGAAGAACTGATGTGTCAATCAAACTCTCAGGCCAGTTTTTCATATTATGGGGAATTTCCATCTGGGTTTATTATAATTGTCAAGAGAGATACTCGTGGGGTTTAAAGTAAATATGGAGAATGTTTCATATTTTAGGATTAAAATATCCTTTTGTGCAGTTCAGATCAAATATTCACAGTGCAGCGATACACCAACACGGGAAACATCACCTTGTTGAACAGGATTTGTGAGTGTTAATGAACTACTTCATGATTTCACACCGTTTCCATAATGAAAGGGAATGAGGACTGAAACTGTCAAATGATCAACATGCAAAATACACTATAGCATTCAAAAGTTTGGGGTCGGTAATTCTACATGATTTTGATAAAAAATACAGTAAAAATGGTAAATTACTCCAATGTAAATCAGCTGTTTTCTATGTGAATATATAGTAAAGTGTAATTTATTCCTGTGATTAAAAGCTGAATTTCTCCATGATCCTTCAGAAATCACTCTAATATGATGATCCGATGCTCAAGAAACATTTATTATCAATGTTGAAAGCAGTTCATATTTTTGTGGAAACCGTAATACATTTTATTTTTCAGGATTCTTTGATTAATAGAAAGTTCAAAAGAACAGCATTTATGTAACGCTGAGGTTGAAGCAGATCCACGTAAAGCATTTATTAAATAAACTCAAAACTTCACAGATTCAGACACACTGTAGACTCGGGAACGGGAACAGAACAACATACAAAGTCAAGAACCCACAAACACTGACACTAGACACAGGCTTAAAGAGGCAGACCAGCTTAACAAGAAGACAAGACGCGTGGGTAATAGGAAACACCTGGAAGTAAGGCCACATTTACACATAGCCGGGTATTTAGAGAAACGAATACCCCCGCCCCCCCTCCATTTTCAATAATAACACCGTGCACACAACATCATTTTCAAAAAAAAGTTGTCATTTACATCAACCCGCATAAAAACCCTTTCTTTTACTGTCTATTATAGCGCCATCATAACTCTGCCAAACTGGGCGCTCACATGACGTTCAGCATTTTCTGGCGCATAATGTGACGTTTGAGAACCTAAAACCCCGTTTCTCCCAGTCGACACGGCCACACATAACCGGCGTTATCAGAAATCTCCACTTTAGCCGGAGTTTTTAGAAATTTTCTGTGATAAAAACGGGGTTTTCGTGTAAATGAGAGGCCAAAGCTCAGGGAAATATCTGCGTCTTCCCTTCGTGTAAACGGGGCATAATAGACATTAAACATGACGGGGAACTACCAAACATGGACGAGAACAGGGGAACTGGAATCATGACCATTTATTTGAAATAGACTATTTTGTAACATTATAAATGTTTTACCGTCTCTTTCAATCAATTTAACGTGTCTTTGGGGAATAAAGTATAGATTTATTTCAAAAGCGTTTTGAACGGTAGTTTAAGTGCAAATGAGATTTCAACTTTTGAGTTTTTATCTTTCACAAAGCTGTGTGTTTTCAGAAAACCTATAAATATGACTATGTAGAAAACATCTTTTCTGTTAAGCAGAAAATGAAGGTGAGTAAAAGACAGAATGGTAATTCTCGGATGAACTATCTCTTATTTAATTGGCCGATTAAAGTGTCTACATAAAAATAGAGTTATAAATTACCCTATTGTATCATGATGCGATGGGCTATTTCTCATTTAGTATAATAGGTCCCGACACCTTGCCAGTGGGAATGTAAGACACAGGACAAAAGAGAGAGAGAGAGAGAGAGAGAGAGAGAGAGAGATGGGAAAGATTAGTCTTCAGGTTTCTCATAAGCTGAAGTAAACAGTGTAAACACAGACCCAAGACAAACATTTGCTCTCCATGTCACCTCGCTGCCAGACAAATGACTGTGCAACACCCAGTGAGAGCCATTACCGTCAGGGGTCAGCTCATATTGAGCGCTTCTTACACCCGTCCCATGCCGTCTGAGACCCGGCTTTGATTTCTGCAGGGGTCTGATGGAAGAAGAAGGATTGGATGGCAGATAGTCCGTCTAGCCCGAGGAATCTGCTTTAAACAGCATCATAATGCGGCCCGTCGAGGCATGACTCGAACCGTTGCTCATATCTCTCCGGCGTGATAAATCATCCATCGGAGGCAGGTGATCTGTATTAAGCAAAGACGATGTATCTCTCGCGGTCAGGGATGACCTTTAATGAAAATCTCTGGAAAGTGAAAGAAACCGTGTTACGACCTGCTGTTTGACTGCACTATCATTTCACAAATAAAAAATGACTGTACATCTTCCTTTATAATAGTGCATTAAATTGATCAAAAGTAACGGGTAAAGACATTTATAATGCTACAAAAGATTCTGTTTCATATAAATGCTGTTGAACTTACAAAGAATCCTGAAAAATAAATGCATTAAGAAATATGAAGTGTTTTGAACACTGATAATAATCATAAATATTTCTTGAGCATCAGATCATCATATTAGAGTGATTTCTGAAGGATCATGTGACACTGAAGACTGGAGTAATGATGCTGAACATTCAGCTTTGATCACAGGAATAAATCACACTTTACTGTATATTCACATAGAAAACTGATGATTTACATTCTAATAATATTTCACAATTTTTACTGTGTTTTTTGTCATTTTGATCGTCTTTCAAAAACATTGAAAAAGCTGTTATACCAAACTTTTATTTAACACGTAAAACAATATGCATGGACAAGCAGTGCATTTTTAATCACAGTTTGTGTAAAAATGTCTTAAAGGTGAAATATTTATTTGAATGCAAATGGAAAAATAACAGCTGCATATTAAACCGTTATCTGCATATTTTAACTTCAGAAAATGACTCACATCACCTTTAATTAGTGATTGAATAATGAAACTGGAAAGAGAAAAGCAACTTCAGTTTGTGTTCATTGTAATGTATTGCATTGCATGCATACAGAAAATTCACATATGATACACAAAATTCATAAGAACAGCATGCTATTGTGAACACAGCCGTTCTCTTCTCTTCCCTCTGATTTCAGTGAAGGACCCAAAAGGCTCATTCCTTTTCCAATAATGCAATGCAGGTCTTTAATTGCGGGATGCGCATCAAAGTTTGAGGAGTTTAGGAGGGGTAATGGGCTTTTCTTGGGAGAATAACGGAGGTGTGCAGATGGAAATGGTAGATGGAGCATCGGTAATACAGAGGCTTTTACGTTCACAGCATTAGAGGCATTGTGTAGCCAATGATGTGCGGAGAAATTGCTTCTAACCTCCCCCAAAATTGCTTGCTCGGCTCGAATTAATCTTAATCGAATTTCTGTCTGGCGTCGTTAAAAAGCCCCAAAGTAATTCTGTCTTTCTGGGAGAGAGTTATTAATGTAAATGTGGGCTAAAACGCATGGCCAACACAGATGGAAACGCTGATAGATCATGGATGGCAAATCGGATCATCTCCCTCCATTACACAAGGAGAGTTGGAAAACATCAGGAAGGGTATTACAGGAACATTGAAGCGGCCGAAGAAGACACACAGGTGAATGTTCACGAGCGTTCACGTCGAGACATTATTGCTCTTTGATTAGACGGTGCTAAAAAGACTTCATTGCAGAGCAAGTATTTTGCATGAAAAGCTCCACATGACTTGCAATTAAAGGCATCTGCATTGATCTGAACAGATGGCAAATAGTTCAGATTAAATATTAATTATTTTTGCTTGGAATAATGCTTCATTCATTAAACATGGTTTGCGTGAACCCTTGAGCTCATGCAAGTTAATTTACAGCCGAGAAAACAGGCAGCTAAACTTTATAGAATAATAATGAACTGTCTGTGCATCTGTCTCAGGTCCATTCAATAACTCACAGTCTTAAAGGCACAGTTCACCTGAAAATTAACATTTAAGGGACTGTGGAAAATAGTAGCCTGTGGTGGCATGCACTTTAAATATCCACCTAATAAGTAGATCATACGGGAGTATTCGACTGTTTTCAACACACTACGGTCAGGGAAGCAATAATTCTTGCATGCTATTTATGACTATGGGGCACACATATAAATGTGGCTTCTCACAGGCACTTCATTAACCAATCAATGTCCAATCATTTACTCTCTAACCAGTTGAAAAAGACATTTTATCAAAATGCAAGGCTATGTGCACATGCACTTCCTAATCTTACTGGGATTCATTAGTGCACGTTATCCTAGAGGAATATATACACTTTCTTTTTGAATGTACAAAACGACTTTCCTCTTATCCAGCGAGTCCTGCTGCTGGCAGATGTCATCATAACTATATGATTTTGTGGGAAAATAACAACTTTCTTCATTGGCAGCCACTTAAAAGTAGCCATGTGTTTTGACAAAATGATTTCTTTGCTAGTCACATCATTTGAATGGGCTTTTAACAGCATGAAACATATTTGTGTTTTTCCTGATCAGTCACAAGGCATTTACAGGTCAGGTGATTGGCTTACGATGCAAGTCACATATTAAATGTACAACCGCCACGGAAAACTCTCTAGATCTTTATGCTGGTGTGTAACCGCTACTTTTTTACAATCCAGCTCCTGATGGATAAAATCAAGTCCTGAACTATTTTTTTCCTCATTGAATATCCTGGTTCACTCAGAATTGCATTACATTACAGATATACAATGTGTTGGAAATACTATTTCATGTTGGCTTGGACTGAATTAGATAAAAAAACAATGCAACAGCTCTGATTAATAGTGTGTTTTTTTTACATCAGAATTCTCTTAGTGAATAAAAAGCATGCATTGCAAGTATGGTATGCTTTCTGTTAAGCAAGATGATTAACATCAAAAAGCTAGAGGAATATTTCTGGTGCACGAAACGTTTCTTTTGAAACGAGGCCAATTAGCGCTAAAGAAATGAGTCATTAGACAACACTTATAAATGAAAATACACACGTCTGCTGAGACCCGTGTTACTATTACAACACCTGTCTCAACCCACACGCCTGACTACCCGCCCACTCCAGCCGCTTCCAGCTAGTTAAAGGGATAGTTCACCCAAAAATTAAAATTAGCCCATGATTTACTCACCTTCAAGTCATGTGTATATGACTTACTTCTTTCAGACGAATTCCAATTTCTTCCAATTATTCCTATCTCTTCCAAGCTTTATATTGGCAGTGAATGGTCGTTTCTGTTTTGAAGTCCATAAAAGTGCATCTATCCATCATAAAAGTGCATCTATCCATCATAAAAGTGCATCTATCCATCATAAAAGTGCATCTATCCACATAAAAGTGCATTTATCCATCATTAAAGTGCATCTGTCCATCATAAAAGTGCATCTATCCATCATAAAAGTGCATCTATCCATCACTAAAGAGCATATATCCATCATAAAAGTGCATCTATCATCATAAAAGTGCATAAAACATCATAAAAGTGCATACATCCATCATAAAAGTGCATTTATCATCATAAAAGTGCATATATCATGATAAAAGTGCATCTATCCATCATAAAAGTGCATCTATCCATCATTAAAGTCCATCTCTCCATCATAAAAGTGCATCTATCCATCATAAAAGTGCATTTATCATCATAAAAGTGCATCTATCCACATAAAAGTGCATGTATCCATCATAAAAGTGCATCTGTCCATCAAAAAATGCATCTATCCATCATTAAAGTGCATCTATCCATCATAAAAGTGCATCTGTCCGTCATAAAAGTGCATCTATCCATCATAAAAGTGCATCTGTCCATCATAAAAGTGCATCTATCCATCATAAAAGTGCATATGTCCATCATAAAAGTGCATCTGTCCATCATAAAAGTGCATCTGTCCATCATAAAAGTGCATCTATCCATCATAAAAGTGCATCTGTCCATTATAAAAGTGCATCTATCCATCATAAAAGGGCATCTGTCCATCATAAAAGTGCATCTATCCATCATAAAAGTGCATCTATCCATCATAAAAGTGCATCTATCCATCATAAAAGTGCATCTGTCCATCATAAAAGTGCATCTATCCATCATAAAAGTGCATCTATCCATCATAAAAGTGCATCTGTCCATCATAAAAGTGCATCTATCCATCATAAAAGTGCATATGTCCATCATAAAAGTGCATCTGTCCATCATAAAAGTGCATCTGTCCATCATAAAAGTGCATCTATCCATCATAAAAGTGCATCTGTCCATCATAAAAGTGCATCTATCCATCATAAAAGTGCATACATCCATCATAAAAGTGCATCTATCCATCATAAAAGTGCATCTATCCATCATAAAAGTGCATCTATCCATCATAAAAGTGCATCTATCCATCATAAAAGTGGATCTATCCATCATAAAAGTGCATCTATCCATCATAAAAGTGCATCTATCCATCATAAAAGGGCATCTATCCATCATAAAAGTGCATCTATCCATCATAAAAGTGCATCTATCCATCATAAACGTGCATATGTCCATCATAAAAGTGCATCTATCCATCATAAAAGTGCATCTGCATGATAATGATAGATGCATAATGACAGCCATTCACTGCCATTATAAAGCTTGGAAGAGCCAGGACATTTTTTAATATAGCCTAACTCCACCTGTATTCGTCTGAAAGAAGAAAGTCAAATACACTTTAGGTGATGATACACAGGGCAACTTTTAGGGCAATGTTGCTGGGCAATGTTGCTGTCAACGGGCAACCAGATGAGAGACAGGGCCCACGACCGATCTAAATTATCCAGATAGAAATTTATTGCCCATTTTCAATGGGAAAATGCCCAAGCAACAATCGCTCGGGAAGATTGCCCAGCAACATTGCTCAAAAAGTTGCCCTGTGTATCATCACCTTTAGGATGACTTTAGGGAGAGTAAATCATGGGCTAATTTTCATTTTTGGGTGAACTGGCAGTCCTGCCTGCGATTGCGGCTCGAAGTTTGTTTTCGACGTGACACAGACCTTCACAAATCCCTACATATCCCGAGCTAAATCTGCAGCTCTGCATCTCATTGCCCTCGTCCCTCCCTGGTGTCCCGCTCCTCGAGAAGCTTCAGCTGTACAGGACAAACTCCGGCTTTAACCTGCAGGGAATCAGCTCTTGTGAAGCTCACGAAGCCAATCGCATGAAGCGCTTTCTCTCCGCTGTTGTTGAGAGGGAACACGCTCTCTTGACTCTGCGAACACGCTCACATTGAAGGATTCATGGCGGGGCGTTTCCTTGTTGAAGCTCGTCATCATAAGCTAGAAGCCATTGCCACTTTTTGTCTCACAATTCAGACTTATTTTCTTAAAATATCGAGTTAGCATCTCACAATTCAGACTTTTTCCCTCATAAGTTTACATTTTTACAAGTTTACATCTGGCAAATTCAAAATTTTTCCTCATAAATCTGAGTTTACATCTCACAATTCAGACTTTTTAATCGGAATTGTTAGTTTTCAACTCAAAATTCTGACTCTTTTTTTCTCAGAATTTCCGACTTTTCTGGCTTTTCCAGAAAAAAAAAATTCTGGCTTTTCCCTCATAGTTCTGAGTTTACATCTTGCAAATTCTGACTTTTTTTCCTCTGAATTCTGAGTTTACATCTCTCAATTATGTTTTTTTATTTTTATGTTTCGTTTCTGCCACTACAGAAAGAAAAGGTTCTGACTTTCTGACATATCACAATTTAGACATTTCTTCTTACATTTATATCTCACAGCTCTGGAGTTTTTTCTTAGAATTGTGAAAAAAAAAAGTCTAAAGGCCTGTTCACACCGGGACGAATTTCGCGTGCGATTTTCGACGACATTTAACGCCTCGTGACTAAACAAAGAGCGCCAATGTGAGTGTGCACACCGATGTGAAAAACGCCACACGTAAAAGCGTAATTTTTTTTAAAACGCCTCGGGTTCGTTTTTTTGGGTTTGACGCACCGCGTCAAAAACTATCTGACCAATGAGATTGGCGCTTTTGCTCACGTGTCTGGAGCTTCTGAAGTTACAGTAAAACACAACTTGGGGGCGCTCAAACACAAACCGGTCTTGCAGAGCACACACACGTAACGGCGAAGAAGATATACGTCAAGTAGCGTCTACACTGCCGGGAAGAAATAAGACGAGGAAGATGCAAGGCCAGATGAACGTAGAGCTGCTGGTCTCGTTGGTGTCGGGACATAAAGAACTATATGACAAACGCGACAGCGACTACAAAATAGGACTATTTCTGTTTTACATTAAGCGCCATCTAATGTCAGGGAATGAATTTGCATGTTCACTCGGCTCATCGTCAGTGAAAATCGCTTTGGGTGTGAACACAAAAAACGCGTTGAAAAACGCTGGCGAATAACACGCACTGATATTCGTCCCGGTGTGTACGGCCCTTAAATTGTGATAGCCTATATAAACTCAGAACTGCGAGAGAAGAAAAGTCTGAACCGTGAGATAAAAAGTCGCAATTACCTTTTCATTTTTCGACCTATTCCATGGCGTAAATAAGGAAGGAAGGATACACAGTGAAATGTGCATTTAATGAGTGTACCGTATATATGCTCTGCAAGGCCAGTGTAGAAATGTCTTATTATACAGTAAGATGTTCGGATCACATATGAATGCTGTGCAACATGATACTGGATGAATTCGTAGATTTATGAGAGACGTTTCTCTCTTCTGGTTGTGTTAATACATGATATTTTCAAATTTGAGGGCATATTTACTAGTACTGTACCATGCTTGAATATATACCATACTGATTGCTTACTATAGTCATGTACCGCTGAAGAGTATCACGGGACTACCATGTTTTTTTACTTTTACTATAGTAGGCATATGGTATTCAGGGTGGTACCATGCAACATGTAAAAAAAAAAACATGTGTTGTACAAAATAACAAAACATAGCATTACCATTACATGTCCAAAGAAATACCAAGATGTTACTATAGTATTTAGCCTACCTAAGAAACATGGTATCAACAAAACCATGGTATCCAAAAACATGCATTAATGTGATGCATGTCCAGAAACATGGTGGTGCAGAGTACCTTTTCCTTCCTAAAATGATTTTTTTTTTTGTGGTAAAAGAATTTACTGGGTATTTATAATAATAGCTTTACTTTTAGTTATTACGATTTAATTGTTTAGTTATCTATTTATAGTGTTATTTTAGTATCATTGAGTTACTATATTTGTTGTAATTTTTGTATTTTTTTGTATATTTTCCGTAATGTTTATTATTGACTATATAAAATAAAAAATATGTTTATATACAGTAGTTTTTAGAAATGTTAGCCTATTTATTTAATTTATTTTAGTGCATCAAGTTAGTTTTTTTATATATATATAGAATTTGTTGTAATTTTTTTTTTGTATATTTTCAGTAATGTTTATTATTGACTAGCTATATAAAATAAAACAATATGTTTATATACAGTAGTTTTTAGAAATGTTAGCCTATTTATTTTTATTTAATTTATTTTAGTGCAAATTATATATATATATATATATATATATATATATATATATATATATATATATATATATATATATATATATATATATATATATATATATATATATATATATATTGAATTTGTTGTAATGTTTGTATTGTTTTGTATATTTTCCGTAATGTTTATTATTGACTATATAAAAAAAAAGTTTATATTCAGTAGTTTTTTAGAAATGTTAGCCTATTTATTTTTATTTAATTTATTTTAGTGCATCAAGTTAGTTTTTTTATATTTATATAGAATTTGTTGTAATTTTTTTTTTTTGTGTGTATATCTTCAGTAATAATGTTTATTATTGACTAGCTATATAAAATAAAAAAATATGTTTATATACAGTAGTTTTTTAGAAATGTTAGGCTATTTATTTTAATTAAGGCAACTAGCTGGTTTTTGTGTCAATTAACGAAAATGTGTTTTTCTTGTTATGGTTATAGTTTTAGTGTACTTTAATAACCGTGATTTATTCCTTCTTTCCTGGTTGAGGTCTGCAGTTGCACACAGACGATGGACATTGTGACGAAGCATCTGTAATTAAGAACAAATTACTCAGTCTGAGGCCACAAGATCACACTTTATCTTCTCATTTATCTCTGGAGGAAGCATAAAGTTATTTATAGCTCAAAGATGATGAGAGAGAGAGAGCCATGATTAGAGTCCTGTTCCCTCCCGAGAGCAAAATGAGCCATTAGTATCTCTTCAGTTCAGTGGTTAATACATGAAGTCCCAAACCTTTGAGAAGAACTCGTTGAAGTTAACACACTTCCTCCGGCTGCTGTAACAAAAGCTTGTGAGGAGTTTCGGCTTCAGCTCGACTCCGGAGGAGATCTTAATTGTCACATTACATGAAAGGCTGTTGAGGACAGTGATTAAGACTTCTCCTCAGCGAGAGGCTCATCCACCCCCGTCAGATTCTTTCACATGGCAAATTGCAGGCCAGCTGTTTCCGAACAAACGGCCTGAGCAGAAATAGCACAGAGAAGAGAAGATAACATTCAATTAAAGACGGGGAACAATCAACTTCTCTGACGACATGCAAAGATGTCATGAGATGTGAGGGAGGAAAAGAAAAGCTAAATATGTTTGGCCCATCAGAAGAGTCTCACAGGAATATGCTCCACCGTATAGTTTAAACGTCATATTCCAGCAGGCATCATACCAGAAAGTATGTAATAATAGCCTATAGTTTCATCAATCATTTAATATCAGATCATAATTCTTAAACACATTCTTTTAACATTTCTGTTTTTCCAAAGATTTATATTTGGTGTATACTTTTGGCAATATACAGGTGAAACTCAAAAAATTTGAATATCGTGCAAAAGTTCATTTATTTCAGTAATTCAACTTAAAAGGTGAAACTAATATATTATATAGACTCATTACATGCAAAGTGAGATATTTCAAGCCTTTATTATAATGTTGATGATTATGGCTTACAGCTTATGAAAAGCTTTTCACAATATTCAAATTTTGAATTTTCATAAAAGCTGTAAGCCATAATCATCAACATTATAACAAAGGCTTGAAATATCTCACTTTGCATGTAATGAGTCTATATAATATATTAGTTTTACCTTTTAAGTTGAATTACTGAAATAAATGAACTTTTGCACCATATTCAAATTTTTCGAGTTTCACCTGTAGTGTATCTTAGACATTTCATGGAGAACATCTTAGCTCATCAATTTTAATACATCTTTTCAATAGGGGAAATGTAATGGGTCAGATGTTGCCCCTTTTTTACAAGATGTGATATAAAGCTCAGGTGTCCTCAGAATGTGTCTGTGAAGTTTCAGCTTTTAAGTGGAAGGAAAAAACTAGATTTTTTCGTGCATGTACTGTATCTTTAAATGTAAATAAGCTGCTGCTCCGCCCCCTTTCCAGAAGAGGGCGGAGCCTGTACAGCTCGTGCCGATACTCTGCCAAAAACTAAAACATCTGTTTGGTTTTTATTATCATCTCTATGACGGGACATTGCAGTTCTTCATCATCATGAAAGTTTATTAGGTGTACAAGCACGAAGAGCTGAAAACCTATTGTAATTGTAAGGATTTTTATTATTATTATTATTGTTTTCCCCTAAAACGCATGACGGGACATTGCAGTTCTTCATCGTCATGAAAGTTTATTATCTATGGTGTTTTAAAGCCATATCAGTCTAAACTTCCGATATATGTTTTTGTAAATCGTACACACACCCGAAGCACGCACAGAAAGCTGGATGTCAGACGAAGTTCTCTTTCAAGTCAAAAATGTCAAAACACACACAGTTCACTTAAACACAGTCAGTTACGGCTGTGAACGTAAACAGCAGCGAAAGAAATCATTAAATCAAATCACATTAGATCTGTATTAAAATGAAATCAGCATAAATATACAGTATCTACTGCTATATATGCTGTTAATATAATAATCAAACTACTAAAGAAAAACAGAAAATCACTCACTGCTCTTGACTGAATAACTTTAGTAGCTTTAATAAGAATATATTTCTTACTTGATTGCTCTGGCGAAGAGATCAACATGGTGGACTGTGTACAGCTCACTGAGGGGCGGAGTCTATGTGAATAGGGCGGAGTCTGTCAGCAGTCGTGGGCGGGGCCTAAGCACATGGCACATCTCCAAACGGCTTGTTCTGAGACATGGGGATTAAAAAAAGAGGAGTGGAGGGATTTTTACCATTACAGGGAGGTTGTGTACACACACTGCCAACACACATTTATGTTCGAACACCATGTAAAAGTGAATTTTGCATAATTGGTTCCTTGCCACTGTCGCATTTTTCGCTTTGGCTTTTGGTTTGCTAATTTGGGGATATTTAATATTCAGCAATATTATTGATCTGCTGCATTGACATCATTATATGAGAACTGAGTTGGATGATGACATCACGGTTTCTCCAGAGCGGCTATACTGTATATATATAAATAAGCTAAATTAATAACTTTTTTACAACAGAAATGAACCATCACTGAACTTTCTTAAGCCGGACTGTGACGCCATTTTCTTCTAGAAACAAACTTTGTTGCATTATTTTCCTGTTATCTCTGTAAAGCTGCTGTATTGTATCTCTATTGTAAAAAGCGCTATATAAATAAAGCTGACCTGACTTGACAAAGTCTGAGACATTATTGAGACGTATGTGAGATTACAGGCGTCTTAACTCTCCACTTTTGGGATGTTAAAGATCTCTCATGCAGTTTTCGAGGCTCAAGTGTTTGCTGATGTTGAGTGTCGTGTGTGTGTCCGGTGTGTCTGGCGAATGTAAAGCGAACGCTGATGTAAAATGCTATCAGCTCTCGTGGATGTTCTTGTCTTACATGCACCGATAGCTCAGTTAGATGAATGACTAACACATCAGCCGCCTCGGCAAAATGGTTTCACATGAGAGTGCAAACACTGATAATGGAATAATGGAACGTCTCCTGAGTGTGAAGTGCTTATTTCTGTTTGTGGTAAAGGCTTATTTTTACCCTTTCACCTTCTATTAGGACGAGAAGAAAACGTTTTTGGGTGATTTTTGTTATCTGATTAGAGCGCTATCCTCCTACGTGTATTGATTTGTCTGTCTGTACACATGCCATATCCATTCCCAATTACAGGGAGACCCTTGGGTCCTCTACGCTTTCTACCTTATCGGCGGATATAGAATTGCAGCTTTGTGATGTTTCAGCATCCGCCGAGAGTCAAGCGGGGGAAACAGGAAGAAAACGCCTCTAAAACCAAACCATTTTTATAGTAGAACGAATGTCCTCCAGGGTCTGAAGTCAACGCCGCTACAATCCGCTTGACATTTTGACAGAAACACACAGAACTTTAGGATGAGGCAGTGTTACCATCGGAAAAGTTTCTGTAAAAATACTTTAATTTTACATTCTAACATCCTCTGAATAAAACTGAAATATGCATTAAAGCAACATTATGAGATGGCTTGTTTTGGCCAAATGAAAACAGCATCACATGTATCCCATAATGCACTGATGACCTATGTATAAAAAAAGTCAAGATAAATATTGGTTATAAATATGCAGTGTATAGTGAAATATAGTGAAAAAATGTATCAGAAAAAAATTGGTACACTGTAAAAAATAAAACCGTAATTTTTACGGTAAAAAACCGGCAACTGTGGTTGCCAGAACTTTACCGTTAAAAATACAGTAAAATTTACAGTTATAAACCGTATTTCATGTTCTGATAAAATGTTGATTGACCAACCGTTTAAAAAATGCATATCTGTTTTGTACCATTGTAATACACTGGCATCCCACAATTATCACAGCAGTGATGAGAGTCGCATGATCAATCAAAGCTCATCACAAGCAATCTTCCATAAGAAGGCTAAAACTTATATGAAGAAGCTGCACTGTCATTCACACAAACATTAAACACCATCATGGTAACACACATGAAATTTAAAAAATGCAATAAACATTAATTTAACAACATTAAATGTAACATAAAACCCTAATGTACATGAGGAACTATGAGGAACCATAGTTATTTCAACAAAAATACATAAAATGCAAAGTGTCACACAGGGAATTGTGGGAATGTCAATTTACGTTTTTTTCACTGTAAATTATACAATGAGTTGTTCTTTTTCACTTTCAAAAACTGTAAATTTAACGGTATTTTACAGTAAAATTATATCACAGTTATTTAACGTATGTAGTACGGAAACTTTCTGTTAACCAATTAACAGTTTTGCACTGTAGCATTTTTACCGTCTTTTACCGTTAAAATCACGATTATTTTTTACAGTGTATACATAATTGTACTTTGTAACAAATGAGTAAAGATGAATATTGAAATATGAAAGTTAAAAAAAATCAGTAAAATAGTTAAATTAAACAAATTATATATAGAGAGATGGAAAATGAAAAGAAGATTTCAGTTTACTTGATTTTATGTTTAATTAAAATTTTTTAGCATTTAATTTGGATTAGTCTTAGATTATTTTTATATATTAATAACCATAATTAAGCACTATACATATAACATTAAATTATAAATATAGAATTATAGAATTATTTTAAGACATCCTTTGGCCTAGTTTAGATGTCTTTTCTAGTTCAGCTCCAAAATATATACAGTTTTATATACTTTTCATTTAACTGTGTAAATGTAAAGTTTAATATAAACTATGCGTACTTTGATTTTTTTAACATGTCATAAAGCGTCACATCCTTAGCTTTGCAAAAGCTATAATGTCAAACGGGTCCCATTTCAATTGCTACACTCGCTTTGTAGACGGCAAGGCAGCGCCCTAGGTTCGGGAGTGTGTGTGTATCCGACGTGACGAGAGAGTGTGTGAAGAACCGTGCTTTTCTGCTTCAGACGTCAGCTCACAAATTATTCATGTGCATTTGTGAGTGTGTTCACACATCCGTGTCAGAGAGAGTTCATGACCTGCACTTGCTCACTTCAGCAGGGGTCAAGTCAAGTCATCTTCATTTATATAGCGCTTTTAACAATGGATTGTTTCAAAGCAGCTTTACAGAGATAAACATATAATTTAAGGTAACAGAGATTGTTTTGGCTTTATAGTGCTTGAATAATGTTATTTCCAGCTAAAGTTAATGTACAGGAGATCATAACCTACTTTACACGTGCTCTACAGAGGCCACATCTGGCTCCCGGCGTCTGTGCGATGACACTAGCACACCATTACTACAATGAGCACCAAAATACCTTTGCTTTTGAGTACCTCATGGAAAACCTAAACTTGCTGTTTATATTGCAGCAAAATGTAAACTGTATTATCATAAAACTCTATATAAAATTGGAAATATGTAGGCATGTCTATATATATATATATCATATCCAACTTCATCCGCATGCATTATGTACTATATAGCAAATCTCACCTGCCTGATTTTTTTATTTTGTTGCATAATGTAACTATCGCCTAGCTCTGCATATAAAATTGTATATATATATAAGTGTGTCCAACATAATTCACATAATTCTTCATGGCATAGATTCAACTAGGTGCTACTGTGATTTATTTATTTATTTATGGATTAAATATTTAACATTAAAAATATATCATTATTTAAACACTTTAAAGTAGTACTGTAAAATCTATTGATTGCGATTAATCCCATCTGACATAAAGGTATAAATATACTGTATATACACGCGTGTATGTATACCACAAACACATACGCACGCACACACACAAACTTTTATGTTAGATGTGATTCTATTTAGACTATGTCTTGTCTATAGTTCAGCTCTAAAATAATTGCTCTTTGTAAGTATAATGTTTTAAAACCCCATATAATTGTTTTTGTTTGTTTTTGGACACATACCATAGTACTAGCATGGTCTTTGGTCATGCAAAATTCCTTTAAAGTATATGGAGTACCATATATAAAAACCTAATAAATGAATATGGTATTATCATGGTACTTTGATTTATACTACTATGATACTGAAAGACATTTACCATGCTATTTACATGATTTTCAAGGTAAGCTACTTCCAAGAATGCATGTAAAAAAAAAAAAAAAGGCTGGGACCATGGTACTACTATGGTAATTTGAAATATGCCATGCAACTAATCTCCATGCATTTTTACTCCACACTTTTAAAGAGTACCACAGTACTACCATGGTACATGTCCAAAATATCACTGTAGCGCTTCTCTGTTCTTAATTAAATGACAAATCAAAATATCATAGTATTATAATGCCATCACTGTCCCATTACACCAACAACAGGTTTTGGTAGCACTTTATTTTATCATCCTGATGTTCCCACATACTTATTATAGTATTTACAATAACTGGGTAATAACTACAAACCCTGAACGTTCCCCTAAACCTAACCTTAACCCCTGTAGTTACCTTATATTAACCAGTGCTTTCTTAGGTAAGGACGCTGTACATGTAAGTGCACGTACTGTAACTCTTTGTGTTTGCAGTTAGTATCTGCATTAAGCACTTGTACTGTATCAGTGAGAGCGTTTACGTTCTTGACAGTTTGACAATTAGCAGTTGTTGCATTTATCATTTAATAAACGCTTTGAGAAATGCACTTCCAGATCTGTCACCGCCCTTTACTTTCTCTACCTCACACTCTTCCAACTTTTGGCATGTCTCCAAATGATAGCGTTGAGAACATGTAAAGGGTGTTGCTGGTGATTTCCAGTTGGACAGCTGTGTGTGTGTGTGTGTGTGTGTGTGTGTGTGTGTGTGTGTGTGTGTGTGTGTGTGTCGACGTCTCCATTCCCTTTGAACAACTGCCATCTGAAAAGCACCTTCTCCATCAAGCCAAGAGTTCTCTGCTGATTGTACGGATGGGACGAGCTCGTCTCTGGGACTTTCAGACGCTTTCCGGAGAGTTTCCACTGAACACAGGCAGATTTGTAGGCTGTGTGTGTTCAACTCTCCCAGCTGCTGCTCAACAATGACGTTTGAATAATTCAAAGCAGCACAAAAGCACAGCCACATCATGCCCTCGATACAGAGACCTAAAGCCTGCGTGTCGTGATGTGGTTATATAGAGTTCGGACCGCAGCGCCTCAAGCCTGGACTGGACTGATTTGCTGCCACGCATGTGAAAATAGCAGTGAAGTGTTGGCTTGATAAATCCTGGCCAGAAAGGTTGAAGTGGTAAAGCTCAAAGTTTGAATATTTTGAGCTTACTCAGTCTCTCATTGTAGTCTGAGAATTTCTCAAGCCAACATTATAATGCATGTGTTGCATGTACAATACTATTGCTCAGACATTGCTTTTTCATAGATTAAAGGAATTAATGGACTTATTGATGCATCAGCTATAGGTACAAATGAGAAAACAGTGGACATACTGAACATAGAGCTATGAAAGTAAAGTGGAGAGCAGCTCAGATCATATAAACTTACTGAGAAATTGTGAATAGTGAATTTCACAAAGACAAAATTGACTTAAATGTGACATTTTGAAGTAGAAAGAGTGAAATGTTGTATAATCTTTAACACCAATAATCTTAGTTTTATGCACAACTTCAAAAGATAATTGTTCATTTACGGTGAGAGACAACTGAGAAATTAATTGTGATTGTCTCCTGTCTACAGACTCAGGGTTTAAAAAAAAGCATGCATCACTGTCGTGTCTTTTCTTCTTAGCATGCAATAATGCTGACTGATCAAATAAAACTGTTTCCTGAAGTTCCTGAGCAGTATCGCATGAGTAGTTTATCTTCAGTGCATATTGAATCATTCACTCAGTTCTTAAAGCATTAGGGAAATGAATCTTAAAGCTGAACAATAATCACAAAGTTAAAGATTCCTCATTTCTGCATGCATAATTTTCCTCTTGGTTAACATCCCTCTGATGTGATATTCAACTCCCAGCATGCATTAGTGTATAAACTAAAGTGGATTTTTAGAGAATTGTGCATGCATAAAGTTTAACCAGTAGGTCAACATAAATAGTTTTCAGATTGATATCTTTGCAGTGCATATTGAATCATTCACTCAGTTCTTAATGCATTCGGGGGAAATGATTCTTAAAGCTGAACAATAATCACAAAGTTAAAGATTAATCATTTCTGCATGCATAACCCCCAGCATGCTTTAGCAAACTAAAGTGTATTTTTAGAGAATTGTGCATGCATAAAGTTTAACTAGTCATCATATATAGTTTTCGGACACACAAGCAGATTCAAGTCAGGTCAAGTCACCTTTATTTCTATGGTGCTTTCTGCAATACTGATTGATTCAAAGCAGCTTTACAGAGATAACAGGAAAATTCATTTGAAACGGCTCACAGAAGCACATGACTTTTATATCTGTTTCAATATGAATCTAGTTCTGTCTGTCAGTCACTCTGAAGACACACATGTGATTGTCTCAACTCAAACGCGCCTCGTTCCTGCGAACTCTGGGACGTTGTGTGTTCTTTTGTGAGAGTGTTAACACACAGTGAGAAAGAATAAAAGTTGTCATTTCCAGTGCTTTTGTGCCGCCCTAGGCCACAGAACACATCAAAAGCCCAGATACGCCAGAAAGGAAACAATAGACAGATGGTGGAAAATACAGAAAACGGTTCTCAGCTACAGAATGAAAGGATCTTTTGTTTTCTCTACAAAGATATCAGTTTAGTGGCATTGCTGAGCGATTGAAAACTGTGAAGGTGATCAAAGCGTCCTGGACCGCCGCCAGACACGACCAGATAACATTAGCTGGCAGGAATAATTTAGCATAGCAGCAGAACGCGTTTTGCTATGCAGACATTATTAATTCCATCGTGTGACAGCGTGTGCGTTTGCCAGCGAGAAAGCGGCCGAGCTGAACGAGCAGAAAACATGCGAGACTAAAGCATGCTGGGAGTTGAACATCGCATCAAAGAGACGTTTACTAAGAGAGAAAAATGATGATTATGCAGAAATGACAACGCTTTAAGTTTGTGAGTGTTTTTAACCAGGAGCCCTTAGAAAAGAAAAATCACAAATGAATGTATTTAAAGGGGCGGTTCAGGATGTTGTACATCAGGCCTCATTTCCAAGTTAGCCATAGTGTTATTTATCAGTGGAGACAGTTTTCAAAAAGTTTCATCCAGTCGTTCCAGTTGCATAGTTCGCCGGTGCTAGGCTAGCGCGAGTCAACGCTAACTGCTAGCCTGCCATTAAAAACAGTTTTACCCACTCCACAGTTCACCATAAGCAGATACTAGGGGTGGTTGCATATATTTGATTTTGCATATTAAAATGTATATTTACATTGCTTAGAATCAGCACAAATGTTTTTTTTAAACAAATTTGTTTATCAATGACTTATACATAAAGCTGGTTATTGTGTATTTAAAAGACATTCAGTTTATTAGTATTACAGAAATCAAACCTGCTTCATTTCGGTATGACTGACAAATATGCATCACATCAAGTTTATTAGTTTATTTAAAATTACAAATGTTATTTGCAATTCAAATCTCAAATGATCTGAGCTGTCCATGTTAATTTAGTTCTGTATATCTTACAGTACGAGAACTATTGACTTATTCGTGTCTATTTCCACACATCTTTTAGGAGAAACATGTAAAATCTGTAAAATCAGTTTAAGGAAACATAAGAATCCCATTACGTTTCCTGAGCTATAAAGAGCATAAACTGAGCAATGAATCTTTCCTCATGCAGGTCAGATCTGGAGAATAATCTTCTGCTTGTCATGTTTATGAAAAAGAACAAAGCATAATAAATGATGAGATGTGATTAAAAAATAATGCAAAATATGTTAACGTAAAAAATGTTTGCTTCAAATGAATGCAGTGTAGATTTAAAAGCCATTTATCACCTCGGCTGCATGTTCTGAATGTGTCTGTGAAATTATTTACAAAGATGCACATTAAAATATTATGATACATTCATAGAGGGCTGTAAAAATGGCACATTATGAAGCAACTCCCGCACCGCCGGAGACCAAAACCACTGTATTATTATAATCAAGGGCTTGTTCTGTTGTTTATGAACTCAAATGAAGCTCACAAGTGTTTTAACTCTCTCACGTCCACTTTTTATTTCTTTACTTGCTAAAGAGTTAACTTGCTTGAAACGGTGTTTTAATTCCACCGTCAAACCGTCTTAAAAATGTTTCTTTCATTATCCTCAGAATGAAAACCAAGAAAAATGGAAAAAGATTTAATCAGTTTTTGAGTCTGAAATGCATTATGCAGATTTTCCATAAATCAGCACAGACAAAGAGACAGAAAGAAAAAAAATCATATGTGCTTTCATATGAATTCCACGACCACATATATATTCTTATATATTCTAGTATTCAAGTGAAATTTGGTTTGGTTGCACTAGTATTGTTTCTCTCACTTTAATCACTTCTGTTTCTATTATTCTCATTTCTAAGTCGCTTTGGATAAAAGCATCAGCTGAACGATTAAATAAATAAATGTAAATGCAGGGATAAAGATAAAACTGATGTGACAGTGAAGAGCTTCCATCCTCCGTAAAATATCCCATCTTCAGGGTGAAATTCAAACAAATGTAGTCATTTAGATGTGCTTTTATGAGCCTGCATTTGTCTTTTGTGATTTCAATCTAGAATATATAAAGAAGTTCAGCTCCATTAGTTTCCCACCGTGTGGTTTAATAAAATGTTTTTCTTAGAGCAAGAATTCACTCAGTCTTAAAGGGACAGTTCACTCATAAAAGTAAATTATTTAATCACCCTCATGTCATTAAACCTGTGTAATTACTTTATCTGAAAGACAACAGAACACTATTGTCCTCCATCGCAGCTCTCAAATATCAATATATATATGAAGACTTCAGATGCAAAAGCCTCTAAGTCAATCTAACGTTTTTCTTTAATATTAAAATTTTTATTAGGCTCCTATACGTTTCTATCTAAGTACCGACATTTCTGAATGGGCTGAGGCTGGGATTTAGTGAGTTTGAAGTTAAAGTATTCGATGAACGTATACTATGTGCGGAAAGCATACACTTAATATTATTATCTCATTTTTGACATAAGTGGCTTTTGCATCGGAGGTCTTCATATAAATATATATATATATAATCATGCCAGATTCCCTAAGAAGTACATTTCGGTCTGTTTCTCAAAAGAAAATATTTATTTAATACTATAGCACATGAGTTGGACTTCATTTAGCTAAACATCTGCTTTTGTTTTCCAAAGATGAACGGTTCTTTTAGGGTGCACTGTCCCTTTAAGAAATCATGTTCTTTTGAGGCGCACTGTCCCTTTAAGAAATCATGTTGTTTTGGGGCGTACTGTCCCTTTAAGAAATCATGTTGTTTTGGGGCGCAACGTCCCTTTAAGAAATCATGTTCTTTTGAGGCGCACTGTCCCTTTAAGAAATCATGTTCTTTTGAGGCGCACTGTCCCTTTAAGAAATCATGTTCTTTCGAGGCGCACTGTCACTTTAGGAAATCATGTTCTTTTGGGGCGCACTGTCCCTTTAAGAAATCATGTTCTTTTGGGGCGCACTGTCCCTTTAAGAAATCATGTTGTTTTGGGGCGCACTGTCCCTTTAAGAAATCATGTTCTTTTGAGGTGCACTGTCCCTTTAAGAAATCATGTTCTTTTGAAGCGCACTGTCCCTTTAAGAAATCATGTTCTTTTGAGGCGCACTGTCCCTTTAAGAAATCATGTTCTTTTGAGGTGCACTGTCCCTTTAAGAAATCATGTTCTTTTGAAGCGCACTGTCCCTTTAAGAAATCATGTTATTTTGAGGCGCACTGTCCCTTTAACAAATCATGTTGTTTTGAGGCGCACTGTCCCTTTAATAAATCATGTTCTTTTGGGGCGCACTGTCCCTTTAAGAAATCATGTTATTTTGAGGCGCACTGTCCCTTTAAGAAATCATGTTCTTTTGGGGCGCACTGTCCCTTTAAGAAATCATGTTATTTTGAGGCGCACTGTCCCTTTAAGAAATCATGTTATTTTGAGGCGCACTGTCCCTTTAAGAAATCATGCAGACAGTTCTGGAAAATAACCTTCGGATGAAATCAAACAAGAGGAATGCGTAATGCTCATTAATGGTCAATGGAGGATTGTTATTGTGACCTGATTGGCTTCTTTAAATTTTCATCTGAGTGCATTATTTCAGCCTGGAAACAATATCTTACATTGCAAAAATACCATTGGATTGTTCAGAAGGTCACAATGAATCATTTGTTCATCCAAAGAAACAGCTGCACAAACTAATTGGTAGTTAGTAGAAGCGAAGAGAGCTTAATTATGTGTGTTTGAGAGAGTTTCCCTGAGCTCTAGTATTAATCAAAGTTAACTGGTCATGGTAGACGCGGCCGTTTAACTCTCAAACCAGTTTGATCATCTGGGAAACATGGTCATAGATAATAATGCATGAATGATTCTGAGTCATGCAATACATTTTAATCTTCCCATCATATATATTTTAATACACTTCAATATTGAACACAGTGTATCACAATTACCTGTACGTGAACAGTGTTGAATTTAAAATAATAATTGTGCTACTTTGGTTTGAGCGGATGGTACATGTAACAAATGCCCTCCTTTATGACATCATCCTACAGGAAGTGACATCATGTTTGGTGCGAAAACAATCATCAAACCATAAAACCAAAATCAGTATTTCAAAAGAAGCTTAAAAATATGAAAATGGCCTGTAAAATACTGTAACTTTAGTACTTTATACGCACGACCAGGAATGACACATCTGTAGAAATGATTTTAATTCTTCTTTTATATTCTGCTGATTTCCCTCACTGTTCTCACAGCACGCAGGATGAGGAACATTTCAGCCTCTGCATTTACATATATTTACATATTTAGCATGATCCGTGTTTCTTCGTCACACGAGAATCTTGGTTTTGAAACATATAATAAGAGGATTAACTTTTTATCCCCAACACACTTTTAAAGTGCTGATAACGGCATAAAGTCGCACTTTAACTTAAGCTCTCAAACTGCGAGTTTAACTCACTCTCTAAACTCACTCTCGACTAATTGAAGTTGTTAAAGCAGCTTTCGAGGACATTAGACTCGGGAAGTTCGCTCACATATAAATACCAGCGCGGATGTACGTACCTTAAGTGAGAGTATTTACTGAGGTTATAAGTCATAGTAAACTCCGATGGAAAAATGCATTGTTTAGATGTTTAGATGAGATGCTTTAGATGTTTCATGCAGAACTCATGCATGCAAACATGAATGATCTCAGGAGAAACATCTGAGCTGACAGGGAATGTTCTCAGAACGTTCTCTCAAAGTTTTGAACAAACGTTCCTCCAATAGAACGTTTAACCCCTTAAGTTGCACCATAGCCATGTTTAAAACAGTAATATACTAAACCTAAACTAATATTGACAAACTATGTCACTTGAAAGCTTACAATCTGCAGTTTTCATATTTGGTGATTGATTTTCTAAATAAATTTCAGAAGATCCGTAATCTATCAATTTGCAACAAGAATATTTTCATAATCCTAAGGCGTGTTTAGACCTTTATTTTGAAATAGTGATGAACATGAAAATCCTGAAAGAATGGTAGAAACCTCAGTTTGTTTTCATGCCAAGAGGTCAAAAGAAAAAAAGGTCTGAAAACACTAACTTATCTAATTTGACAGAGTGTCTCAAAGATATAAAATGCTGGACGACGCGTAATTTCCTGCTACTAAATTCAGATAAAACGGAGGTGTTACTTATTGGTCCAAAAAACTACCCACAAAACCTCTTACAATACAACTTTAATATAGAAGGATGTCCTGTTACTTTATCCGCTACAGTAAAAGACCTGGGAGTTATACTAGACCACAACTTGTCTTTCGAAAATCATATTTCATATGTTACAAAAACAGCCTTTTTCCACTTTAGAAACATTGCTAAGCTACGTAACATGCTATCTGTTTCTGATGCAGAAAAGTTAGTTCATGCATTCATGACCTCGAGACTAGATTACTGTAATGCTTTATTAGCTGGTTGTCCTGCGTCTTCAATAAACAAGCTACAGTTAGTCCAAAATGCAGCCGCTAGAGTTCTTACTAGATCAAGAAAATATGATCATATAACACCAATTTTATCATCTCTACACTGGTTACCTATCAAGTTCCGTATCAATTACAAAGTACTACTACTGACCTATAAAGCTCTAAATGGTTTAGCTCCTGTGTATTTAATGGACCTTTTATCGCCCTACAATCCACCGCGTTCTTTAAGATCACTAAATTCGAGGCTTCTGGTCATTCCTAGGATATCTAAGTCCACTAAAGGAGGGAGGGCGTTCTCACATTTAGCTCCTAAACTCTGGAATAGCCTTCCTGATATTGTTCGAGGCTCTGACTCGCTGTCCCAGTTTAAAACTAGATTAAAGACGCATCTATTTAGCCAGGCATTTACATAATGTTTACCTTTTATAATACTGCTGAATCAGATCAAATGCATTTAATATTATAAAACTTGAAGAGTCTGTAGGTTATTTGCATAGGTTGTATAGTATTTACAGTCATTACGTTCCTGTGTATATTGCGTGAATGACGGGTGGTTGGGCAGATATTGTGTTGCGGTAGGTAGTATGCCATACGGAACCGTTTGCCACTGAAACTGCTTTAACGCACCAGTGGGGCTCGACAGCCTTAGTCAACGGGTTGGCGCGTATGGTTGGGCATGTTTTTATCATCTACGCTCGTGTTATGGAAATCATTATGAACAGCAGCTACGCTAATTATTTTCCCTTTTTGCTCTTCTCCTGTTATTACGGGACGCGAGTCCCGAGGAAAATTGCGTTCGTCAGCTCCAGTTTGTATCCAGCCTCTCACGGAGACTTCAGATGCCCCAATCACAAAGCCTGTGAAGAGACGACTCAACGCCGGCGATATGGACCCTCTATGGTGGACGGCACTGATCCTCAACAACTCGTCTCAATACCGGCGTGATTACTTGGACTTCCAATCTGACTTGTAATGCTTCCAGAATCATGCACTGTTCCTTCGTTGGCCAGAGGAGAACTGGCCCTCCGACTGAGTCTGGTTTCTCCCAAGGCTTTTTTCTCCATTCTGTCCCTGATGGAGTTTTGGTTCCTTCCCACTGTTGCCTTGGCTTTTGGCTTGCTTAGTTGGGGACATTTAATATTCAATAATATTATTGGTCTGCCGTACTTAAGGTGGACGTTGACGCAATTTTTTTTTAGAATCAAACTTTGTTGTATCATTTTCATGTTATCACTGTGAAGCTGCTTTGATACAATCTGTATTGTAAAAAGCGCTATATAAATAAAGGTGACTTGACTTGACAAAACCAACATGTAAAAAATAATTTGGTAACACTTTACAATAAGAACTATTTTGGCTAATGCATTAATAAAATAAACTAGCAATGAGCGATGCTTTTTTTTACAGCATTTGTTAACCTTATTTGTTAATGTTAGTTATTAAAAATGTGTATGTCAGTTCAGATTTGGATCTTAAAAATGTAGTAGTAAATTTTGAGATTAACATTAAGACTAATAAAAGCTGTAGAAGTATTGTTCATTCTTAATTCATGTTAACTAATGTTCACAAATGAAACCTTGCCAAAGTGTAAATAGATTTGTGCGTTTTACTAGAAAATACTATTTCAGTCTTTCTACTTCAAAATGTCTCATTTAATTACTTGCCATTTCTTTGTGGTTGATTGTGTGAAATTTAGCAATTTCTGACTGAAGATTGTTCCCTAGTGAACTCTTACTAAAGTGATTGTGGGAAATGAGGAGAGCGAGACAAGAAAAGTATAAGAAATGAAATTCTCGAAGTCTCGAAATGAGGGACAGACAGAGAAATATATATGTAAATATAGTGCGGGACGGAGAAGAGAGGGGGAAATGAGGCGCTGATTACATTCTTCCCTGTCGAGAGGTTGATTCTCAGAGGCGGCCCATTGTTACAGACGAAACTAAATGAGTCTCCCGAGAGAGCGGCCATTACCCGACAAAATGACCCTCGTTTGAGGCTATATAGGGGTGCGAACCAGAGTCCAACGTGAAACTCGCTCAGGCTTTTATTTACTTATCTCAGCTTTTAAGCGAACGCTGTACATTCTTCAGGAAGCAGATATAGGCCCGGTTTCACAGACAGGGTTTAAATTAAGCTTTAGTTCAATTAGCTCATTAAAGTAGCTTTTATAAACGTGCCTTAGAAAAAAAACGGTAACACTTTATAATAAGGTTCATTAGTTAATGTAGTATATAACATGAACAAACCATGAGCAATACATCTGTTACTGTATTTGTTAATCTTTTTTGTTAATGTTAGTTAATAAAAATACAGCTGTTCATTGTTAGTTCATGTTAGTTCACAGTGCATTAACTAATGTTAACAAGATTTGCATAAAGTATTAGTAAATGTTGAAATTGACATTAACAAAGATTGATGAATGCTGTATACGTGCAGTTATTAGTTCATGTTAACTATGTAGTTAACTAATGTTAACTATAACAAACCTTATTGTAAAGTGTTACCAAAAAAACATTACTGGTGTGCATCTTGCATCTCATAGTTCTGACTTTTTTCTTACAGTTCTGACTATTTTATTGCAGTTCTGACTTTTTTATTGCAGTTCTGACCGGTTCTGGCGTATTTATATCACAATTGCGACTTTATATCTCGCAATTCTGACTTTTTTTTCATAATTCTGACTTTTTTCCTCACAGTTCTGACTTTTTTATTGCAGTTTTGACGTTTTTATGTCACAATTGCGACTTTATATCTCGCAATTCAGACTTTTTCTTGCAATTTTGACTTCTTTCTCGCAATTCTTACTTTTTTATCACAATTGCGAGTTTATATCTCGCAATTCAGACTTTTTTATTGCAATTCTGACTTTTTTATTGCAATTCTCGAGATGAAAATTTTTATTTTATGTATTTTTTATTCAGTGGCGGACACAAGCTTCCATACAAACCTGATGTGACGGTTTGATTTGATTTGAGAGCTGTATGTGTTGGAGGGAAATACTGCAGATTGTTTTAAGGCCTGTTCACACCAAGGATGATAATTATAACGATACAGTTTTGTTTCTTATTTAGTTTGTTTTTATGATGTCTTTTTACCCCCTCCTTATATACTGTATGTCCTTTTTAGTCTGGTTTGTTTGCTTCTTGTCTATTGTTTCTTGTGTGTAACACCAAGGACCGTGCTGGATATAAGTATTTTACTTAACCTGTTAAGCTTCAACCCCACTTTTGAAAAATCCCCAGAAATGGCATACCCAAACTGAAACAAATGCCGTTCATGAACCCTTTGTACTAAAAGCACAAGTAAGATCTCATTTGAAAGCTGACACCTGGCAGTTTATTGTAAATGTGGAATTAATTAGTCATAATGAAAAAAAAATCATTAAAAATGGTATTCAAAGTTTTGTAAAGTTATTACAAATGTATTTTTATGAAACATCTTCATGGAAATAAAATTGAAGTTGGCATTTTATCAATCTAGAAATGCACTGCAGCTAAAGCCACATGTCTGAACATGTTATATTTAAAATTTGAAGAAGATAAGTCTAAAACTCTGCATTTAGTTAAATGTTTTTCAAGATCATGTCATATGAATTTATTTTGATTAGACTCTACAATGCAAACTGGTGTTTAAAACCATGTTTGTGCTCCAAACTTACTTTATAACGCAAGTCGAGTGTTTTAAATAACCTTCTGTGATCTGATTTGGCTTCAGATGAAAAAATAAGACAGAAAATATATTATTTTATAGTATTCTGCACAATGATAAAGTCTATATCGATTAACATTACATTATAAATATAATCTATTATTATGAAAATACCTGACATGGCTCGAAGAACACAGGTAAATCAAATATCATTGCAATCATGTTTATTGTCTTCAAAACATCTTTATCTGCATGTTACAGCGATCTCTGGAAGCTTTGTTTGTGTCAGGGACTTCCTGGAATGTCACATGGTTCTGCCACTTCTTCATGTGTTCCATATAGGGTCTATATACTGTGCATAGAGCGCTCTCAGGCGGCCAGTATGAATTGAAAACACAGTACATCAGAGTATCCAGCGCTCATAATGTTTACATCGACGCATTTGGGTATAAATTCAATAAACATTATTCCTGTCTATAGAAATATGATGTAAACCTATGAGAATCTATCAATATTTCTCCAAATCTGCACATGTTTGAGCTAAAAGCCCTGAGGGACGTTGTTTTGTCAAGCGCTATCATGACAACACCACAGGAGTTTTTTTCTGAATGGAAGCGGCTGACGCTCATAATTCATATTAAAGGTATCGACTCATTTTTTAATTACATAACTCCTGGCACAAATTAAGACATAACTGTCATTACAAGTTTCTCAGAATACAATAGTGGTCAAATACTGAAACTTGAGTATTATATCTTTTTAATGATGTATAGTTTGTCAAGGTAATAACATTAAATATGATAGTAACTTTGAACTATTTAAAAAAAAAAAACGCTTCAGTGCCCCGGCGCTCTGGCAACGGTTAAGCATATTATCCTTTGGATTACTGTTTTATCGTCTAATCCAATCAATCAAATCAAAAACAGTTCTAAAAAGAGTTAGAATAGCAGAATAGCAGAGTTAACATCACAACTGACAATAAGGGCACAGAGACGAACTTTCAGAACTATTTTTTACAGCTAATGAAAGATAAAACATTGACAGCCAATCAGAACGATAAAACATTGACAGCCAATCAGAATCCATCCTGCTCTAAAGAGCTCGAGGATTTAAAGCGACATTGCTTTTATAAACGTGCCTTAGAAAAACACGTTACTGGTGTGCATCTTGAGGCAAAACAATGACACTTATATATTTTAAGATATACTTTCAGTTAAAACAGCTCAAACATGCATTTTAGACTGAGACTAGACTTATGGGCCTAGGATAATGTAAGATTAAGCCCTACGGATGTATTTTTCTCAACAGGTGCATGCCAGAAACACACCGTTGAAGTCATTTGCATAGCAAGTGATATTTCCATATGAGGTCGATTGTTTGAATGACAAAATATCGACTTGCTCTTCATCTGCATGCAGCAGAAGGAACTATTGTCATCTGTAGTCGAAACCTAAACCGAGACAAAGACCAGAGTGTGTTGAGACCCAGACAAAACCAGAGTATGTTGAGACCCAGACAAGACCAAGACCAGAGTGTGTTGAGACCCAGACAAGACCAAGACCAGAGTGTGTTGAGACCCAGACAAGGCCAGAGTATGTTGAGACCCAGACAAGACCAAGACCAGAGTGTGTTGAGACCCAGACAAGGCCAGAGTGTGTTGAGACCCAGACAAGACCAATACCTGAGTGTGTTGAGACCCAGGCAAGACCAGAGTGTGTTGAGACCCAGACAAGACCAATACCTGAGTGTGTTGAGACCCAGGCAAGACCAGAGTGTGTTGAGACCCAGACAAGACCAAGACCAGAGTGTGTTGAGACCCAGACAAGACCAGAGTGTTTTGAGACCCAGACAAGACCAAGACCAGAGTATGTTGAGACCCAGACAAGACCAAGACCAGAGTGTGTTGAGACCCAGACAAGACCAGAGTGTGTTGAGACCCAGACAAGACCAGAGTGTTTTGAGACCCAGACAAGACCAGAGTGTGTTGAGACCCAGACAAGACCAAGACCAGAGTATGTTGAGACCCAGACAAGACCAGAGTGTGTTGAGACCCAGACAAGACCAGAGTGTGTTGAGACCCAGACAAGACCAAGACCAGAGTGTGTTGAGACCCAGACAAGACCAGAGTGTGTTGAGACCCAGACAAGACCAATACCTGAGTGTGTTGAGACCCAGGCAAGACCAGAGTGTGTTGAGACCCAGACAAGACCAAGACCAGAGTGTGTTGAGACCCAGACAAGACCAGAGTGTGTTGAGACCCAGACAAGACCAGAGTGTTTTGAGACCCAGACAAGACCAAGACCAGAGTATGTTGAGACCCAGACAAGACCAAGACCAGAGTGTGTTGAGACCCAGACAAGACCAAGACCAGAGTATGTTGAGACCCAGACAAGACCAAGACCAGAGTGTGTTGAGACCCAGACAAGACCAAGACCAGAGTGTGTTGAGACCCAGACAAGACCAGAGTGTGTTGAGACCCAGACAAGACCAAGACCAGAGTGTGTTGAGACCCAGACAAGACCAAGACCAGAGTGTGTTGAGACCCAGACAAGACCAGAGTGTGTTGAGACCCAGACAAGACCAAGACCAGAGTGTGTTGAGACCCAGACAAGACCAAGACCAGAGTGTGTTGAGACCCAGACAAGACCAAGACCAGAGTGTGTTGAGACCCAGACAAGACCAGAGTGTGTTGAGACCCAGACAAGACCAGAGTGTTTTGAGACCCAGACAAGACCAAGACCAGAGTATGTTGAGACCCAGACAAGACCAAGACCTGAGTATGTTGAGACCCAGACAAGACCAAGACCAGAGTATGTTGAGACCCAGACAAGACCAAGACCAGAGTATGTTGAGACCCAGACAAGACCAAGACCAGAGTGTGTTGAGACCCAGACAAGACCAGAGTGTGTTGAGACCCAGACAAGACCAGAGTGTGTTGAGACCCAGACAAGACCAAGACCAGAGTATGTTGAGACCCAGACAAGACCAAGACCAGAGTGTGTTGAGACCCAGACAAGACCAAGACCAGAGTATGTTGAGACCCAGACAAGACCAAGACCAGAGTATGTTGAGACCCAGACAAGACCAAGACCTGAGTGTGTTGAGACCCAGACAAGACCAAGACCAGAGTGTGTTGAGACCCAGACAAGACCAAGACCAGAGTATGTTGAGACCCAGACAAGACCAAGACCAGAGTGTGTTGAGACCCAGACAAGACCAAGACCAGAGTGTGTTGAGACCCAGACAAGACCAAGACCAGAGTGTGTTGAGACCCAGACAAGACCAGAGTGTGTTGAGACCCAGACAAGACCAAGACCAGAGTATGTTGAGACCCAGACAAGACCAAGACCAGAGTGTGTTGAGACCCAGACAAGACCAAGACCAGAGTATGTTGAGACCCAGACAAGACCAAGACCAGAGTATGTTGAGACCCAGACAAGACCAAGACCTGAGTGTGTTGAGACCCAGACAAGACCAAGACCAGAGTGTGTTGAGACCCAGACAAGACCAGAGTGTGTTGAGACCCAGACAAGACCAAGACCAGAGTATGTTGAGACCCAGACAAGACCAAGACCAGAGTGTGTTGAGACCCAGACAAGACCAAGACCAGAGTGTGTTGAGACCCAGACAGGGTGGTCTCTGCTCGCTTGTCTCCGTCGGCTCTGGCATCCTCTAGTGAACGGCACTTTTTCTTGTGCGGCTCGAGCAGAAGGGGGGAGAGAGAGAGAGAGAGAGAGAGAGAGAGAGAGAGAGAGAGAGAGAGAGAGAGAGAGAGAGAGAGAGAGCGGGAGCCGGATCGTCGTCGAAAACGGCCAGACGACCCCGCAGGGTTAAATCCATCCCGTCGCACTCAGGGCAGCCGCAGTCATGGCCAATCAGGAAGCACATATGTGCCGGTCTCCGCCGACGAGCGGGCCTCTGCAGGAGGCACAGGTGATGCGAGGCATTTGGAACAACGGCTCGGAATTTTGCTCTTAAAATTATGTTCTGTTGAAACCAGATTTTTTCCACAAAAATCTATTTTTCCCAAAAATAAGTCTGGAAAATGGGGGGGTCGTCTTATATTCAGGGTCGTCTTATATTCGGGCATATACGGGTTGCTAGGCAGTTTTTTTACTGGTCTGAGTCAAAATACACCCGACCTTGTTTCTTTGAATCTCTGGATTTAAACATTTACATTTATGCATTTGGCTGACACTTTTATCCAAAGCATTCATGTGTTTTATCAGTTCATGCAGTCACTTTTAAATGTCCGTATGGCCGTAAGCCATATTCAAGACTCAATACAGCTTTCTAATCAAATCCGACAGAGTTTTTGGCTTGCAAATGAAAATCTCTGTGTGTGATCTGCACTAAGACAAACTTCAAACAGGATCACAGTGTTGCTGCTCCATTTGCATTTCCAAGCTCTCCATCTTCAGCTGAAACTAGACCAATCCATTATCTTTTGTGTTTATCTTAGACTCCAGTGTTCATACGAAAGCTGTTTATTATTGCAATATCTCTGCAAGTTTCATCCAACTCTTCTCTCGCTGCATTTGAGGTTGTCACAGCATGTCAGCTTGCGAGTGCGTATTGTTGGCTCTTACGCAGGTGTAAATGGCTCGTGTCTTGTTGGCAGGTGTAAATGGGTCTAGAAATCAAGATTTAATAGGACAGATTTCATGCCATAAAGCCTCTCCTATGAAATCTGGGAATCCTGGGATACTCTTGTGAATTTCATTCGAGGTCACTATCAAAGCAGAGCTTTATATGCCGCTTTATGTGTGAAATAATCATTTTAGATGGACAGAACAAGCTTCGAGGTTTGATCACAAAATTATCATTTTTGGATAATCCAATTATTCCTTTAAGCCTCTTGAAAATAAAGAAGGTTCCATGTAGAAACATTAAAGGGATAGTTCACCTAAAAATGAAAACTCTGTTAGTAATTACTCTCCCTCATGTTGTTCAGCCCCGTTAGACTTTCGTTCATCTTCGGAACACAAATTAAGATATTTTTTATTAAATCTGAGAGCTGGATCACTCCTCCATAGGCTTCTCTGTTATTGAAACTTGCCGGCCCAGAAAAGTTAGTAAAGACATCGTTAAAATAGTCCGAGTGACTACAGTGGCTCAACCTTACGTTTATCAAGCGACGAGAATACTTTCTGTGCGCAAAAAAACAAACAAAAATACGACTTTATTCAACTATTCACGTTCTGACGTACACCAGAAGCGCTGCGCTGTTACACTACGTGGACTCACTCGAGGCCCACACAGAAGGAAATGAATAGTTGAATAAAGTCGTTATTTTAGTTTGTTTTTTTGTGCACAGAAAGTATTCTCGTCGCTTGATAAACGTAAGGTTGAGCCACTGTAGTCACTCGGACTATTTTAACGATGTCTTTACTAACTTTTCTGGGCCGGCAAGTTTCAATAACAGAGAAGCCTATGGAGGAGTGAGACAGCTTTTAGATTTAATAAAAAATATCTTAATTTGTGTTCTGAAGATGAACGAAAGTCTAACGGGGTTGAACAACATGAGGGAGAGTAATTACTGACAGAGTTTACATTTTTAGGTGAACTATCCCTTTAACTAATCTTACCATTCCACAAAAGGTTCTTTCTAGTAGAGAAACGTTATTAAAATGTTCTTCACACTTAGAATAAAGTAGTTATTTTACGAAGTGATGCATTTTTTTTTATGCATTGCTGTGAAAACCTCTTTTTGGAAGCTTTATTTTTAAGATTGCATCATAGTTTCTGAATGAAAATACTAATGCCCTAAAGATTCAAATGAAAAATGATTATCTAAACGAGTGACCCAACAGGGTGGACTGTATGTAAACTGACCCCAACATCAGTGAATTAAATCTGAAGCACAAGTGAATCTGTTAATGTAGATAAAATATTACTTTCAAGCGGGTCATTATGGTTAACTAAATATAAAACCATAAAAAAATAAAATTTTCTTGAATTAAACTTCATTTAAACTTGAATATCTTGAATTAAAATAAAGGTTAACTGAAATAAAATATAATTTTTTTTCTAGAAACATTTCTCTTTTTCTCTTAGTTTAACAATTTTAACGAACGTTTAAATCAAAATATAAAAAACTCCTTATTTTGAACATAAATTCAACATAACACTGCTTTGAAGGACATTTATATCCCGTCTTCACTCCCGAGCACATCCTCTTTCTCCTGTTTACGTGGACGTTTTGTCCTGTTAGAGACTCTCAGTAGAGGCATGAATCATGATAGCGTCTGAAAGCTTCTTCTGTAACGAGAGGGAGACACACACACATTCGCCACACTCTCTGAGGTCATTTCATTCCCAAATATAAACTATTAAATAAACATTAAATGTCAGGCATTATCTGAGAGGAGCTCAAAGATAAAATTTCACTCTGCAAACACCATCCATTTTTAATTGGCTTTTAATTAGACCAATATTTCAGTGGCGCTTTACTGCTTAAAAACAAAAGAAGAATAGAAAGTTTACAGAAATACGAGCTCACCCTGATCTCTAATCGCATTTTATGGGAATAAAGACAAACTGTCAGTTGATCCGATCGTCACAGGCGTCTTTGCATCTGATATCAGCATGGGTTACTTAGAGATGTAAAAGCAAACTGATGTAAATTAATCGTTTTAAATGTTACTTTTCAACTTACTCTAAACTTGAAATTACAGAAATAAAAAAATAAAATAAATTATAAAACAGTATATATTTCTGTCATTTCACGTATATATATATATATATATATATATATATATATATATATATATATATATAGTAAAAAAATATATATATATACAGGTGAAACTCGACAAATTTGAATATCATGCAAAAGTTCATTTATTTCAGTAATTCAACTTAAAGGTGAAACTAATATGTTATATAGACTCATTACATGCAAAGTGAGATATTTCAAGCCTTTATTTGTTATAGTTTTGATGATTATGGCTTACAGCTTATGAAAACCCCAAATTCAAAATTAGAATATTGTGAAAAGGTTTTCATATCTGTAAGCCATAATCATCACAATTATAACAAATAAAGGCTTGAAATATCTCACTTTGCATGTAACGAGTCTATATAATATATTAGTCTCACCTTTAAGTTGAATTACTGAAATAATTTGCACCATATTCTAATTTTTCGATTTTCACCTGTTTGTAATAATGTAAAAATATATATCATTATAGCTATATATATGTATATGTATATGTATGTATATTAATATGTTCCTGTAAACATGACTTGTTTCATAAACTCGTCTGTCTTCTAACATTATTTTCTATGTATAGTGCCGCTACACTGCTTCTGGCTTGCTTTTCTTTTCTTTTTGGTGAGCAGATTTTCATTTCTTTGCTGTCATTGTGACTCGCTCTCCGCGTCGCTGACGTCTGTTTATTTCCAGGACATGCAGCGGAGCGAGGGATCAAACTGTTTATTTACAGAGGGCAGAGGGGACTGAAATATTACACTAAACAAATTTATAGATTCATTGTTTTGATGACTTATTTAGATGTAAAATGCATTGATTAAATTATATTCAGTTGTATGCCCCAGAATCATTCCCACCCTTCATCCCTTCAGCGACGACCTTGAGCTTTCAGTGAGGTCTGAGCATTCATCACATCGACATCAGCGCATGTTGAACAGGCATACGGCCAATATTCAATCTGATGATTCGGGCTTTTGTTTAAAGGAATATTTTTCCAAACCTGTGGAATCTTGTTTCCACCATGGAATAAAAAAATTTAAAATATAGTTGCGACTTTTTATCTCACAATTATGACTTTTTTCTCACAATTCAGATTTTTTTTATCTCAATTGTGACCTTTTTATCGTAATTCTGACATTTTTATTGCAGTTTTGACTTTTTTCTCACAATTGTGACTTTTTTATTGCAATTTCGTGTTTATCTCGCAATTCAGACTTTTTTATTGCAATTCTGACTTATCGCAATTCTGACTTTTTTCATCGCATTTCTGACTTTTTTCTCACAATTCAGACTTTTTTCTCTCATAATTCAGTGTTTTTATCGCAATTATGACTTTTTTCTCACAATTCAGACTTTTCTCGCAATTCAGATTTTTTTTATCTCAATTCTGACTTTTTTATCGTAATTCTGACTTTTTTATTGCAGTGGTGTTTATATGTCGCAATTCAGACTTTATTTATTGCAATTCGACTTATCGCAATTCTGACTTTTTTCTCACAATTCAGACTTTTTTTATCTCAATTGTGACTTTTTTTAACGTAATTCAGACTTTTAAATTACAATTCTGACTTTTTTCTCACAATTTTCTTATAATTTCTTTTATATTGCAATTTCGTCTTTATATCTCGCAATTCAGACTTTTTGCAATTCTGACTTTTATCTCAATTCAGACTTTTTTATTGCATTTCAGACTTTTTTTCTCCCAATTTGAATTCCGAGATGTAAATTTGCAATTGCCTTTTTCTATTTTTTATTCAGTGGCGGAAACAAGCATTTTTTTTTTATTTTATTCTTAAAAGCTTTCATTGGAATTTCATGGAACCAATACATTACACAGTCTTTTATATGTTCCATGGAAAACAAAATTCAAGATTGACAAGATTTAGAGTAAATAATGACAGAATGTGCATTTTTGAGTGAAGAATTTGATGCATGAGTCAAAAAACAACAACAACAATGTTGCTTGTGATATCAGAGTTGCTCTGCCTGAACACAAACACTCTTGCACAAACAGGTGGACCTCTCTTTCACTTTGCCTGACGTTTTTCCGTCAGTATTTCCAAGAAACAGCCATTAGTATGAGCAAATGCATTCCCAAAGGTATTGCCAAACTCTGCCTGCCTGTTTTTCCAGTGAAAAATTGAGAAGAGCTTTGCGTCTTGAGCGGCAATCGCTCAAGACAGGGCGAATCCTCCTGCTGCGACACTGCGCCACGCAAGATTACGGTCACCAATCCATCCGAATCACTCACATACGTGCACAGTACGGCCAGTGCATTTCATCAGAGATATCTCTGACAACAGCCTCAGGGATGGAGAGAAGCGTGTTATCAGCCCTGAGCGCTGCTGTCTGATGTGTGAGGCTATTACGGTTATCTGGGGCTTTCTGCATGCATACAGCTGCTGCATTGAGTATTTATGAAGCCTTCAGTGTTTCAGTTCAGAGAGTTTATGTATTCATCTGAGTGAAATATAACACTTATATCTTGATCATCGCAGAATACTGAAATATAATGGGATAGTTCGGCCAAAAATGGAATTTACATCAACATTTTTTTTGGTCCAAAAACAAAACATTTGACTTTCTTTCTTCTGTGGGACACAAAAGGAGACGTTTAGCTGAATGTTCACGCTGCTCCTTTACATGCAACCTTATCACCGTCAGGAGCTGTCACTCAAACTTCATAAGAAGAATATCAGAAAAGTAAATCAAATCAAAAGTGCATGTAAAGTGATCTAATCTAAAAAAAAAAAAAATTGCATATAATGTAATCTCTAAATTGTTATTTTCTAAATTGTTTATTTTACTGTAGAACTGTAATTTACAACAGTAATACATTTATGTCTTCATTTTTGTAAGTAGTTAAATCTACTACTACTACTACTAATAATAATAATAGAGACCCTGAAAGAGGTTAGTTTCAAAAGCAACTATATGAGGAATTTTCATGTCATATCACAGTTAAAATGCAGTTTAGTAGTTTAATAGTTTTTTTGTCTAAGTTGTGCAGTCCTAAATAAACAAATAAACTGCAGTCTCAAAAACACGGTTTGAAATCGCTGGTGTTTCTGACGTCACAAACGACCTTGTAACCAATCAGATCAACGTGTGATCGTCAACCAGTGGATCTCTGAGCTGAGTGAGTGAGTGGAGGCGGGGCTCATTTGCATATTCATAGAACCGCGCATACTAAATGAGGCAAATGTGTCGAGTTACATTCAAGATATTTTAAGGTATGAAGAATTTTTTTCAAGGAAAAAACATTTGCATCTAATATGTTTTTCATTTGTATTCGCCTCTCCACTTGACAGTCTGGCACAAAATGTTCTCTGATTGCATTCTGTCCGCACTGACCATCCTCAGCTTTACAAGCCGCGTTCAGTTTGAAGCAGTGAAAGTCTTTGTGATGTTACTTCCCTCACGACAGTGGTGATGTGTTGAAAAATGAATGTGGCCTCCACTTGCCCTCTTCTTTCCGTTCACCGCAGACGTGTTTCATGACACATATTCCTGCTAACACTGGGAACGGGGCTGAGGATGGGTGGAAAACACTTGGGCTACAAGACCAGAAAGATTGAATATGTTATGAGATCACTCCTGGGTGCATTTGACCCCCATTTGAAAGCTTTATTCATGGTTAAAAAAAAATGCATTCATCTCATAGAATATCTTTCCCATCCTTCCAGAGGGCATTTACAGTGAGATGGTTTTACTGTATACCTGAATAAATGAATAAAACTACAGCTGAAGGAGGGAAGGAAGGAGGGAAGGAAGGAAGGAGGGAAGGAAGGAAGGAGGGAAGGAAGGAGGGAAGGAAGGAGGGAAGGAAGGAAGGAGGGAAGGAAGGAGGGAAGGAAGGAGGGAAGGAAGGAGGGAAGGAAGGAGGGAAGGAAGGAAGGAAGGAAGGAAGGAAGGAAGGAGGGAAGGAAGGAAGGAAGGAAGGAGGGAAGGAGGGAAGGAAGGAAGGAAGGAGGGAAGGAGGGAAGGAAGGAGGGAAGGAAGGAAGGAAGGAAGGAGGGAAGGAAGGAGGGAAGCAAAGGAGGGAAGGAAGGAAGGAGGGAAGGAAGGAGGGAAGGAAGGAAGGAGGGAAGGAAGGAAGGAGGGCAGGAAGGAGGGAAGGAGGGAGGGAAGGAAGGAGGGAAGGAAGGAAGGAAGGAAGGAAGGAAGGAAGGAGGGAAGGAAGGACAGAAGGAGGGAAGGACAGAAGGAGGGAAGGAAGGAAGGAAGGAAGGAAGGAGGGAAGGAAGGAAGGAAGGAAGGAAGGAGGGAAGGAAGGAAGGAGGGAAGGAAGGAAGGAGGGAAGGAAGGAAGGAAGGAAGGAGGGAAGGAAGGAAGGAGGGAAGGAAGGAGGGAAGGAAGGAAGGAGGGAAGGACAGAAGGAGGGAAGGACAGAAGGAGGGAAGGAAGGAAGGAAGGAGGGAAGGAAGGAAGGAAGGAGGGAAGGAAGGAAGGAAGGAAGGAGGGAAGGAAGGAAGGAGGGCAGGAAGGAGGGAAGGAGGGAAGGAAGGAAGGAAGGAAGAAGGGAAGGAAGGAAGGAGGGCAGGAAGGAGGGAAGGAAGGAAGGAAGGAAGGAGGGAAGGAAGGAGGGCAGGAAGGAAGGAAGGAGGGAAGGAAGGAGGGAAGGAAGGAGGGAAGGAAGGAGGGAAGGAAGGAAGGAAGGAAGGAAGGAAGGAAGGAAGGAAGGAAGGAGAGAAGGAAGGAGGGAAGGAAGGAAGGAGGGAAGGAAGGAAGGAGGGCAGGAAGGAGGGAAGGAAGGAAGGAGGGAAGGAAGGAAGGAGGGCAGGAAGGAGGGAAGGAGGGAAGGAAGGAAGGAGGGAAGGAAGGAAGGAGGGCAGGAAGGAGGGAAGGAAGGAAGGAAGGAGGGAAGGAAGGAGGGCAAGAAGGAAGGAAGGAAGGAAGGAGGGAAGGAAGGAGGGAAGGAAGGAAGGAAGGAAGGAGAGAAGGAAGGAGGGAAGGAAGGAAGGAGGGAAGGAAGGAAGGAGGGCAGGAAGGAGGGAAGGAAGGAAGGAGGGCAGGAAGGAGGGAAGGAGGGAAGGAAGGAAGGAAGGAAGGAAGGAGGGAAGGAAGGAAGGAAGGAAGGAAGGAAGGAAGGAGGGCAGGAAGGAGGGAAGGAGGGAAGGAAGGAAGGAAGGAGGGCAGGAAGGAAGGAAGGAAGGAGGGAAGGAAGGAGGGAAGGAAGGAAGGAGAGAAGGAAGGAGGGAAGGAAGGAGGGAAGGAAGGAAGGAAAGAGGGAAGGAAGGAGGGAAGGAAGGAGGGAAGGAAGGAAGGATATGAAGGGAGGGAAGGATAGAAGAAGGGAAGGATAGAAGAAAGAAAGAAAGAAAGAAAGAAAGAAAGAAAGAAAGAAAGAAAGAAAGAAAGAAAGAAAGGCTTCTTTGCACTTGTTAGTTATGATCTATATGCCAAGGGAAACACATAAAGGATTTGTGATGGAGACTAAATTGGACAGGAAAGATATTGATCATCCATATTGATTCATTTTGATATCCACATAAAGTCTGAGCCTCTGACACTGGATCTTGTTTATCTTTGTACAGTGAACGAGGCCTCATAACTGCTTTACAGATTACAAACCATCCGAGGAATGAATGTAAGAATCTCGCAGAATAACTCGCGTGTGGATGACGACTGTGAATCTGTGCGCACAATATAGTAAGTGTTTATTGCTGAAATCAATAGTTTAAATGACTGGTGAATGATATGTCTGTATTAGGCTGTGCAGCGGATGCATCATTCATGCATTAATGCGTTTTTTTCATCTACTAACTACAACATATTCTCTGCATTTGCAATGCCACTGTCAGTAGGCTATAAGTGTGACATTTAAGTGTGACATTGAAATGTAGTATTAACTGCATAGGCTCAATACGAAACAAAATGATTGACATGACATAGATTGCATACAAGAACGTTTTAGTTTAGTTTAAGCGATAAATTGAATTTACATGGTTTAATGACCACTTGGATCGACGGCGCATGCGCGGAGTGTACAGTTCACTTTTCCTTATAGTATAGCCTAGTACATTACAGTAGAAGGTTTTTTTGTGTAATTTACGAAAATTGTGTTACCAGTGGCTGGATTAAGATTTGTATATATTATTTGCAATGATCTTAAGTTAGGCAAAACGAAAAAAAAAAAACCAGTAGGCTAAGCCCCTTGTGAACTGGGATATGAACCCCAGTGAAATATTTAATAGTTTACATTCTGAGATTGTTTTGAGTTGTGCGCGCATCAAAACGACTCCTCCCTCAGACACACAAACACACACACACACACACACACACACACACCCTTGACGCGGTCGCGCGCACCGCATACACGCACATAACCAGTGAACTCCGCGCGCGTCTCTCGGTGTGCTCGTCAGTCTCGCGCTCAGCGCGTGTGGAGAAACAGCAGTGCTGGACCTGAAGGAGTGATGTGATTTAGTTCCGCTCTTCTTTAGGAGGAGACGACACTTCGAGAGGAGACACGACGGCGAGAGAACCGAACCGAACCGAGCTCTAGACCAGAACAGTTCCCGTGTGCGCGAGAGAGACGCGCGCCGGACGCGGAGCGATGGATTCCTCAGCTCGGCGCTCGCGAGGAAACACAGGTGCGTTTCTCTCTCACCTGCAGAACATCCATTAAACACTGACGTGTGCGGGGTTTTAGTATAATGCTTTACGGGAAATAAGTGCTTTAAATGTTTTATACTAGAACGATGGTTTTTAAAAGTGCTGCACCTTGGTACAGTGATGGCATCGTAATACTGTGGTTCTTAGTTACACATTGAGGTACTGAACGATGTACCATGGTATTTGCATGGTACTTGGACGTAAAGAAATAACACGGTACTACTAGCATTAGAGTAAAAAAATACAAAGCTGGTGTGCACATCCCAAACAGAATCATGGTGCATTAATCCAAAAACATTTTTTTTGCTGAGGTCATTATTGTTTTTTATTAATACTTATTAGTAATATAACAGTATCATGGTACTTTGAACTGATTACCATATTCGTTTACCCTTGTTTTTACATGGTACTCCAATGTACGTAAGGAAACACCAATGGTACAGTATCCAGAAACACTGTTAAATGGCTTTCTTGCTGAAGTCATTATTGTTTTGTATTACTGTTTTTACTGTATTATTGTATTACTGACTGATTACCATATTTATGTACCATGGTATTTTAATAGTCCTCCTATAAATTTAAGGAAATACCATACTATATACGAACCATGGTTCAGGATCCGAAAACCATTGCAAATCGATTTCTTGCTGAGGTCATGATGTTTATGTATTAATACTTTCAAGAAATCAGGAGTTGTACTGTGATGGCAATACACTTTAGGATTAATATATTCATATATCATGGTGTTTGCATGGTGATCCAAAATGAATACATGTCCAATAAAACGCGATATTACCAAAACAGCCGTAGTCAATTGTTGTTTTCTCATGATTTGTTTATATTCCTCTCAAAAAAAGTATTTAGGCATTACCGGCGTAAGATGATATTAGAATGGTATTTTGATGTATATGATGGTATTGGATGATTATCATATTTATGTGCCATGGTACTCCAAAATAATACAAAAAGCCCTATAGTGGTATTACCTTTGATATGGAAGACTATATTATACAATACTTCACAATATTTGCATATTGCATATTTATCATTTCTATCACTTTCATTCTGTATGCAATTCAACTAAACATATTAGGCAACAAACATGGACGCCCTTATATATATTAGGAATTCCTGCATGTAAACACTCAATTGATGCTTTGTCTTGCCTTGAGGCAATTAAGGGATTTCTAATATGCCAGTTCAGCAAATCCGTTAGTGAAGCAAAAATGCTTCATAAAGTTGCAACTTTTGCGAGTCATTGAAACCAGTCTGATATTGAGCATTGCGGTTTCAAGTGCATGCACTTTCTTTCCTTATTTCTCCTTATTAATGTCTCAGGAATTCATCAGCATGTAATTGAAACCTGGATTGTTGTAGCGCTGCTTTGTCTCGGGCTGCTATTTAAGGGCTAACAGGAAAACGGGAATGAGCAGACACTGTATTCCCGTGTCAATCCCTCACCAGCTGTCCACGCTTCTGAGCACATCCGATAGTTTACTCAGACCCATTCATCACACAGGTAGAGGCAATACGCACTACATCAATTCTCATTTGCAGGTGCATTCGGTTTAGCCCTGTCTCATTGTTTAAGTCCAACCCGATTAGATGGGCTGAGATGTGACGGGCCCCCTGAAGTTTAACAGTTAGTGGCAAGGGTATTGAAAGAACAGGACGAGCCATTCAATAATCTTCTCCAGGCATCCCAAGAGACTCCTTTCCTGGCCCGTAACCCGCTGTCATCTCGGATTGAACTGTTTAAGAATGGATGATTTTGTTTGGAGTTTGGTTCGGGGCGTTTTGCCACAGGCCAACTGATTCACCTTTAATTAAAAGAAAGAGTGGCTGTTTATTTTTGGATTCCCTCTGGCTTGTCTTGGGAAGGCTGGCGGCTCCTACAGTTTTACTCAAGCAGGCTTTCACTTAAAGGAGTAGTCCTGATAATGTACTCTCCCGCACGTCATCCGAGATGTTCATGTCTTTCTTTCTTCAGTTGAAAAAGGAATTAAGGTTTTTGAGGAAAGCATTCCAGTATGTTTCTCCATATCTTGTTTCTTCAATGGTCCAACGGGTCGAAGGTCCAGATGTGAGTTTCAGTGCAGCTTCAAAGTCTCGACACGATCCAGCCGAGGAATAAGAGTCTGATCTAGACAAATCAGCGGACATTTATAACAAAAATAAACATTTATATACTTTTTTAACCACTAATGCTCGTCTTGCACTACCTGTGATCCGACACACATTACGTAATCACGTTGAAAGGTCAAGCGTGACGTAGGTGTAAGAACAGACCCAGTGTTTACAAAGCGAACGTGCAAAGACTGAGTCAAACGCCATTTACAAAAAAATACAAATAAAAGGTAAAACAACGGTGTCGGATGATTTTGAAGTTGGAGGAGAAAATTAGATGGAGTTTTTCGGCCTACTCTAAATATACCGTGTAACCTTTCCAATGCCATTACGTAATGCGTGAAGTCGTGGACGTGCAAGACAAGCATTTGTGGTTAAAAAGTATAACCTTAAAAATGTTTGTGTTTATTATGAAATGTCCGCTGGTTTGTCTAGATCAGACTCTTATTCCTCGGCTGGATCGTGTCGAGACTTTGAAGCTGCACTGAAACTCACATCTGGACCTTCGACCCGTTGGACCATTGAAGTCACTATATGGAGAAAATCCTGCAATGTTTTCCTCAAAAACCCTCATTTCTTTTCCACTGAAGAAAGAAAGACATGAACATCATTTAATTCTGAAGTGAACTAAAACATTTGCACTTAATGGAGTTGTTCACTTCAGAATGAAAATTTCCTGATAATTTACTCTCCCGCACGTCATCCGAGATGTTCATGTGTTTCTTTCAGTAATGCAACCTATGGCTCATTCTGTTTAAAGTACAGTAAATGTAACTGTGTCACATATGATTCATTTTTAATGGCAATGAAAGCATTGGGTTTGATCTGTCTCCGGGGGATTGGTTAAAATAAGCCCCGTGTCCCAGCGGTACGCACGAGTGCTGAGATGTCCACGAGTCGACTAAATGCTTAATGCACGCAGCTGTTGTGAATGCAGTAATGCTTCAGATGTCCAATACTTTGGCACAGAGAAACCAAACGTGGATGCGCTTCAAAGTCGTGGCTCGCCGTCACAGACAGCTGCTGATTCCTCTAAACTACACTATTGAGAGAACATAAACACTGGTTTAGTTAAAGGCTGGGGTTGCGGTTTACTCCAATGTTTATATCGCTTTATATCGGTTATAAAGTTACATCACTTTGGCCAGATTATGATGAATTTCTGAACACAGGGCCAAGACTGGAGTTGTGCCGGCCAAGCGAATGTTCAAGGAAAGAGGAAACTTTACTCATTATTTTCATACTTCAGCGAGTGCTGTAAAAGCTTCACAGTTTTGTACACAACCAAATGATTTTTTTTCTCTCATGCTTTGTTTAGTTGCCATCAATATAGAGAGAAAGCCAGAATTGACATCGGGGGGGAAATGAATCGCATTGGAACGCAAGCATTTCCTTTATTAGATTAAAAGTTTAGAGATTAGAACAGCTAATTTCCTAATTACAGAAAGAAATTTGCTGTGTTTAAAAGAACATGCAGCGCTGAATTGAAAACAGCATCAAATGTAGTTTTCTGTTAGACTTGATTAGGAGAGCAAAATTGCATTAATAACACCAGACGAACATAAAGATGCAAAGCACTGCGTCCTTGATAAGAGCAAATACAGATCCTAGTGAATCATGTTACGCTCGCTTGGATTCATTCGAACTTTTTTATTTTTTTTACTTCTCCACAATCGCCTTTCCTTTTCTCTCGCATTCCGTTAGAGACGACTCAAGAGCGATATTAATATTTGATGAGATTGTGTTAGTTGAATTAAAGGAGGAAAATTGCTAGCTGAGGGAATGGCACATTGTTAAGCATGTAAATGTATTCTGCTCTTTTTGGGAGAGAAAATGTAGACGTCTTTCCCCTCAGGAGGTCCATCGTGGTAACATGCTCGACTTTAATGTGTGCCAGATTCAATCTGCAGGCCTTAATGTCTTCTGATAATTAATATTCTCCGGCTGGAGTTGGGACGTACAGACGTACAGTTGTTAGAGGAGCAGATTGTGTTTGGAGGGAGTTTGCGCTCCAGATGTCTTTGGTTTTGGGAGAAATCTCGCCAGCCAATTTGTATTAAATCTGCTGTTTTAGCTCGAGTCTCTTCTCTCAGGTGAATCTCATAATTAAATGTCCTGCTTGTGTTTCAACCCAAAATCAAAAGAAGAATGAGCATGAATGGGTAACGCTTTACAACAAGGGCGCATTAGTTAACATTACTGCATTAACTAACTACGAGCAACAGTATTTATTCGTCTTTGTTAACGTTAGTTAATGAAAATTCAACTTGTTCATGTCCACTCATGTCCATTAAATAATATTGGTAAAACTTTTCCACTAAGGTTCATTAGTTAATGCATTAACTAACGTGAACTAACAATGAGCAATACATTTGTTACTGTATTTATTCATCTTTTGTTAATGTTAGTTAATAAAAATAAAGCTGTTCATTGTTTGTTCATCACAGTGCATTAACTAATGTTAACAAATACAACCTTTGATTTTAATAACGTATTAGTAAATGTTGAATTTAATATTAACTAAGATTAATAAATGCTGTAGAAGTATTGTTCATTCTTAGCTCATGTTATCTGATGTAGTTAACTAATGTTAACCAATGAACCTTAGATACAACTTTTGATTTTTATAATGCATCAGCAAATTTTGAAACTAACAATATTAAAGGCTCTAGAAGTACTTTTCATTGTTAGTTCATGTTAATGTAGTTACTAATATAAAAAATGGAACATTATTTTAAAGTGTTATTCAGTGCATGATGGATCAATAGGTTTTTATTTGAAATAATAATTCATTATTTTGTTTGCATTACATCGATGAGAATATTTTTCCACTATTTCATGCAAGTCGCAAAAAAAAAAAAAAAAATCTGTTCCTAAAATAGGCTTCATTTTCTTTGTGCATAATATAATATCGTACTTTTTTCTTTCGATTCGGGGGGTGAAATATGATCTAGACGTGTTTGTGACAGGTTTCGTGAGATTCGCCTCATTTAGCTCATTTTGCATTGCAATGAGAGGGACTACACCCCAAATGAATAATACATCAAAATATTCTAGTGCTACAAGAATGAGATGTTCTTGCACCTGGCAGGCTTCTAGAGACGGGCACAGAGCATGATAATATGCCATGACTAGAGGAGTCATTTGTCATGGATGTGTGAGCTCTTGCTGCTGGCGGTGTGTAACTCATGCGACGCCCTCGGGCCAGACACGTCACGAGTTTTGTTCTGCGACTTATTGAACTCTCTTTTATATGGTTAATGCTGAACTGGGCAAATACAGATTAGCCCCTGAGGGATGCTCTTTGCTTTTCCTCTCGGATCTAACAGTGCTTAAAGGCAGCCTTTGTCTGAGCCCAATTCCCTGACTTATGGACCCTTTCAAAATCCAAAAGAAGCTAAGCACACAGTTTCGGCCGCAGATGGCAGTGCATTTTGTGCACCTTTGCTTTTTTATAAACTACAAATGCTGCAACAACTTTCTAATCAATGATGGCATACGCAGCACCTAGGGATGCTAACAATTAAGTGTCGATAATTTAATTGATCATTTGGTCGATTAAGGTCGTCATTTTTTAATGTTGTTTATATATCTATGTGGTGTTTTTAATCTGCTTTAACTCAAACCATGTGTGAGTTCATAAGTCGACAGCATTGCTGAGTATTTTCTGCTTAAAACTGCAGTGAACCAAAGACAGTCTCAAAAACACGGTTTGAAATCGCTGGTGTTTCTGACGTCACAAACGACCTTGTAACCAATCAGATCAACGTGTGATCGTCAACCAGTGGATCTCTGAGCTGAGTGAGTGAGTGGAGGTGGGGCTAATTTGCATATTCATAGAACCACGCATACTAAATGAGGCGAGGGTGTCGAGTTACATTCAAGATATTTTAAGGCATGAAGAATTGTTTTTCAGGGAAAAACATTTAATGTCATTTTGATGATCAAAGATAAGTTTTAAGGGATACAATTATTGACTACAGGGGGACTTTAAAATGTCTTCCAGCCATGCAATGGATTAGGTAAGCAAGCCGTTTATTTCGAAACATAGTTAACCAAGCATCCAAAAAACCCTTTAAACAATAAACAAGTGATTTTATTGAACATAAGAACTACTTACTTGTGTAAACGGCACAATAAAAGTACATAACAAGTAATAAGATCCTGGTTGCTCCAGCTGTAAAACAGTGTCTGATTGGTTTCTACACATCATCCCTACCCCCATATATTGTTTAAAGCGCTCTATAAATGAAAGGGACTTGACTTGACTATACCCAAGATCCAGTTTCCAGTGGTTAAAGGTGAACATAGTAACTTTTTTACCTTAACCGAACAGCTTTGGAGTCATTGTAATGTTTATATTACTGATTTCGTGTTGAATGGTGGTCGTCTCGAACCCCCTGGTGCCTGTGAGCCGCAAAACCACCCTTGCAACTTTGGGCCGCCGGCCTCAGTGTTAGGAAGTATCGTGTGATATCAGGTCTCGCGAGGTAACGAATTGCTTTACGGCACTGCAAGCGTACACGCCCCCATCCATCCAGTATCCGGCTAGCTATAAGAAAAAGGTAACACTAGATATTGAATTCTTTAAGTTTTCGTAATGGCTGATGTAAAAAAGAAGAAGAAAGCTCGGAAATCTTTGTCAGTGGACCAAAGAAAGTGGAAACGGGAGACTGACCGAGCGAGAAGTCAGACGGTGAACTATGCAGGTTTTTTACCTCAACCGAACAGCTTCGGAGTCATTGGAATGGTTATATTACTCTTTTCGGGTTGAATGGTGGTCGTTTCGCACCCCCCTATCGCATGTGAGCGGAAAAAACACACTTGCAACTTTGAGCCGGCGGGCCGCAGCATCAGGCACTGAGGGAGTGCCGCGTTATATCAGGTCTCGTGATGTAACGAATTGCTTTACGGCAAAAAAGATCTGATAAAATTCTGATAAAATAAGCATCAAAGAGAAATAACCCGGCGCACATACAATACAGACTGCCGACAGTTAAACTCTTAAAGGGGCCACACCTTATTTCCACTCGTTACAGCTTCCATCCTACTGAACAGGTACCGGTGTACAGGGCGAGGGGATCCGGCCGTGAGTGCAGAGCCATCTCTGCGTGAGTGCTATTCACGACAGTACAAGTACTCCACAGCGACTCTAGGGGTCGCTGTTTGACAAAAACAGAATTCCTGCATAGTGCACCTTTAAACTTTCAAATGATTGCGATGCGATTGGATCCTGGAAGGCCTGTTGCTTTAGCAAAGCAGCATGTCAATGTCTCTGTGATCCACACATTGTCTTATGTTGCGCTTGGGCTTTGTTCGAGACCTGCTATAAATAAAGATATGTGATCTACTATGGACTACTAATGTTTCACGAAGTTAAAAAGCAACACATAGCGCAAAAGCATCCTGTGTATACTATTTAAAAGTGTGCCGGCTCATACAAATACTTGGTATAGTGTGGTCTCTTAACTGAAACAAATATGCTTGTTGTATTCTGCTAGATAAGACATCTTTATCGATATATGACATGTACATGAAAATATGATCTGTAAAATCATAGTACATAACAGATTTTTCCACGCTATGAAAATAGCGCACTTCTAATATGTCAGTGATTTTAAAAGCACTTGTTAAGTGATGGTCAAATTCCCTATATTCACTTTAAAGCCAAGCTTTTATAGGCTTGTAAAACGACACATATTTTGTGTTGGTTAAGCAAGTGATTGAAGTAACATGATCAATTTTTTAGGTGGTTAACCATTAAACAGTTCATTGATGGTTAATTTAAACAACAATCAATGGAAATGTATGTAAATTTGGAACTTAGTTTTCCCATTGCAACACCATTGGAACACACAGACATTGACATGTGTTAATAATTTCCATGAACTGCATATGGCCAATAATATGCACAATTATTAACATTTTCTTTTCTTATATCTCTTAATTTCCGATGTTTTCATGCTCTCAGCATCCAGTAATTCTCTGATGGGAACTTTCATGAAACTGAAAGTTGCTGAACACTCGCATCTGCCCGTGAAAATGTTCCTGCTTTTGCATTTTAAACCTTTTCCCTCCACAGCCCACATATTAACTTAGCCATACGTGTCTTTAAAAGTTTGGCCTAGATTCGGCTCATTTGGTGCCCGCTGAGACTCCTCGTGAACTCTTTCTGTTAAATTGCTTCAGATGTAGATGGATGGGATCAGTCGGAGCAGATTCCTGATTAGCCCTTCAGGGAAAATGGAAGGATTAGCTACAGCGCTACAGCGCTACGCTTCGTCTCAGTCCATCTCACAAGCCTTCCTAACCTAACAACATCATTGTCTTTAATAGCTGCAAGACACATATCCGCGTACTACTAGCTAATTCTCACAGGATGTCGTTTATTAGTCAAGTAGGCATCAGCATTTTGGAGCTGGATCACAAGTTATCCAGCGTCTTTAGCACTGCGAGGGTGTGCGTAGGGACCCGGTGAAGTTATAGCTGCCGACGCAACGAGTCGTCCATTCCTAGTCTCGTTCATATATAATAGATAACTCGCTGTAAGTTACGGCATGGAGCATAACTAGGCTAATACATAGATTTGCATATTTGAGCCTAACTGAATTATTCATGAGAGTACTGAGGCCTTTTCTTTATCACCTTCACTGTGAGTACAGTTTTTAAAAAATACCAAAAGTGAATTATTTTGATGTTGTCTTGTGCTAAAGTGGAAATAATGTGAGTGTGAGACTACATTAAATGTGGTAAAAGTGAAGACATCTTTCCCACTGTCCCAACTCTTATTAGCTGGTCATTTTGCAATTAATTAGTCAAAAAGACTTGCCAAGGGCCTGTCAAACTTCAGAAGTACATCATTAAACAGTGGTACATATATATATCCCAGTCTTCTGAAACGGTTCAGTATCTTTGTCAATTGAACAGACCCAAATTTAAGTCGTTACTCAATGAAAATCTACTGTATAATGTGCGTATTCAATGGTTACACTTCATCTCGACGGTGCACTTTAGTCATTCTACTGACTATAAGTAACTTTGCAACTACATGTCAACTAACTCTCATTAGAGTATTAGTAGCCTGTTAGGTTAGGGGTTTGGGTTATTAGAATAAGTTGACATTTACTTGCAAAGATACTTATAGTCAGTAGACTGTGTTGGGGAGAATCAAAATAAAGTGTTCGCAGATATACAGTCTCATAATACTGCTTGTTTGCATGTAGTTGCAAAGTTACTTAGTAGAATGTCTAAGTGGACTATTGAAATAAAGTGTTACCCGTAACTAGGGCTTGACATTATTATTGTTTTGCTCATCAATCACTGTGGCTGGTGGCTTTCCAAAGTTACAAGCCACTCAGTGTTTTCACTGGCCACAATTTTGGCATTCGATATCATGGGGAAAAACTGGCGTACGGATATTTTTAATATCATCTCATAATTTGACTTTTTAACCTTGAAGACCTGACACGCGGATCCATTATACTGTTGCATGCGTTTTCTTTCTCAACTGTTTACGTTCACTTAAAACAGAACTGACTGTGTTTACGTCAATACTCCCGAAAAAACAGCATTTGACATTGTTTTTTGCAGTATTTTACAAATACGCAGTGAAAAGAGTGTGCGCTCTTTGGGTGTGAGCACAAAATCTGCGTGAACGAGTAAAATTATGCGCAATACTTGCAATCCCACCCTGAAATTCAAGCCCTGTAACGGCAACAGTATTCACCCGGAGTAAATGAAACGAGTGAGTGAGTGGAGGCGGGTTTGTGTGTCACTTGCTGTCGGAGAGATGAGAGAGAGAGTATTGTGTTTCTATTCTGCGGAAAATGAGTATTGAAAGCGTTTCAGATATTTCAGTGTCGATATGCATCGAAAATGTTTTGACAAGACTACATTGCACTGAGTTAATTATTTTCAGATGCCTTTTTAACACTAGAAGTGCCAGAATTCCACTAGAACTACTAGAACTGTAGTCATTTTGACCACTAGATTCCAAACTCTATGGGCCCTATTTTAACAATCTGAAACGGAAGTGTCAAAGCGCAAAGCGCAAGTAACTTTGTGGGCGGATCCCGGCGCTGTTGCTATTTTCCCGCCGGGATAAATGACTCTTGCGCCCGACGCAAGTCTAAAAGGGGTTGGTCTGAAGTAGCTTCATTATTCATAGGTGTGGTTTGGGCGTAACGGAAACAAACCAATAACAGCGTCATATCACATTCCCTTTAAGAGCATGATGAACGAGGTGCGCCTGTTCCATAGCGCAATACTATTATAACGGCGCATTTCCCAGGCGCGCTTCAGAATCGGTTCACAGCCGAGGAGATCGATGTTCTCGTCAGGGCCGTAAAAGACAGAAAAGTGACATTGGGGATGATTTCCCTCGTGTTTAAATATTTATCCTTATAATAATGTATCATTTGCAAAAAGTAAAATGCATCTGTGTAGATGAGAGAATCATCTACAGTGTATGCGCGTTGTTCACACTCTGTATTATGGCCAAGCATGCGCGCTTAAAATAGCATCTGAATGTGGCGCAATTGTTTTCTGGAACAGCAAAATAGCATGAGGGAAAGTTTGCGCCGGAACACGCCTCCTCTGTGCGCTGAACCGCCCCGGGGAGCGCAAGTGTATTTCTTAGTTAACCGATGTGTGTCTGTGGAGGGAAAAGTCCGCTTTGCGCGGGTGCAAAATAGGAATGATACATGCGTCAGTGTACAAAGTCATTTGCGCCGGGTGCAAGATAGGGCCCTATATCTTTAATGATAAATACCCAATTGAGAGATTAATGCATTTATTGTATTAGGATATCTTTTAAAAACAAAACAACACTGAACTGTACATTTAAACAAGTTTAATTATACATTTATAAATAATAATATCATTAGTAGCCTACCGTAATTATCGCATATTCACAACAGATACGGATTTCCATATTCATTCAACATAACTCCGAAGAAGACAATAACAACTAAATGTATCTTATTGAGAGAGACAAAGGTCAACCGCGGGAAATGTAACAAAAGAATACCGCGAAATTCAGTGCGGTCAATATGACCGTCTATGGCCGAAATATGTTCTTTTTTTTGCCTTATGTGTGATTTATATGAAAAACATTTTAAATGAAAATACAGACAATTTTAAGAAAAGTCAGGTACCAGCAGGATTTTATTTATTTTTTCAACAAAGTTATTGCAGACCGTTCAAAACGGTCAAAATGACCATCATGGCCGTTCTAGTGTTAAAAGACTACAATTGAAAAATGTATATATATATATACTATACTATACTATATATATATATATATATATATATATATATATATATATATATATATATATATATATGATTATACTGTATGTATACATGAATATGATTGGGGAGCAAAAATATCAATGAATAATGGCTCAAACTTTGGTCTGCTGTTTTTGTTGCTTATTGCATGTGAAAGAGCAGCGTGAACATTCTGCTCAACATCTCCTTCAGAAGAAATAAACTCCTACGGGTTTAGAATGACACAAGGGTGAGTAAAGGATGTCAGAGTGTTTATTTTGGGGGGAACTATCCTTTTAAAGAACCAGAACTGAAATCAGAAGCAGAGTAATGATTCCCGTCCCCAGTCTCACGACGGCTGTGCAGTGCATCTGGATAAGTGTATTGATTGTGTTTCCTCGCATAAACTCACACAGCATCAGATGATCTCACAGGAGCCGCGCTGATGGGACAGACTCATTAATGGTATATATGTATTCCGATGAGGCTTCCTGGATGTGAGCCTCGGGATGACGGCTTTGTGCTTTCTTCTGTTCAATTTGCTGTCATTTTCAAATAATTGGACGAAAGCACGTTTGGAGTGCAGTTTGAGAGGGAGTTGTTGAGTATGAGGCTTTTGACACCTAATTTAAAATATTTTTTCATCACGAATTCTGCGGCAGATGCATTATGGGGGGAGTTTACCATTCCACTTGATGAGCAAAAAGACTTTTATTCATGGCTTTTCCTTCTCTTCGGATCAGAGAGAAAGCCTCCTTTACCGCATGTTGTGTTGCTCTTTATTTCGCCCTACAAGAGCTGCAGCGTGGTGTTATACAGCTACACAATTAGACAATAGATGTGTGTTAAATGGCTCCGTTTCTCAAATACCTGCAAGAGGCAGGAGCCAAAATATTGTTCTAGTGTTGCAGTGTTTAGTACTGTGTTGTGTGAAATGAAATTACCCAGAGATTAAAGCTCATAGAAACGGCAGTCATTTGATTTTGCGGCTTACTTTATTATGCCGCACGTCTTGGATTTTCCATTCTGTGCTACTGGATTCATTATTTATTATTTTTTTGTTTTCAGGCTTTCATAAAAGGCTTTTTCATGGAACAGTGGAGAAAGAAAAGCTGGAAGACTCGAGCGAAACTTCCTCGGTAGCAAAAAGAAAACTTTTAAAGTACTCAAGTAAACACTAATAAGGTTATGCTTGAACAGCAGGGTCAAATTATTACTAGTGGTGCTTATAGGGTTAGAGATTTGAAGAAAGCCTCAAGTATTACATTTTTGTAACGTGCAATTCAATCTTGTACTGCTCCGTTTGTACAGACATCAGTGGCAAGGTTCAAATATTCAACTTTTAAAGATTCTGTTCTACTGTATTTTGTTGTGCTGTTTTTAATACAAGAACATATTATATGTGAACACCCTCTAGTAACTGTATCTGATCGGCTCAGACAAACTCTTAACCAGCTTACACAGAGCTTCCTCAATGAAATTAGATGGTTATTTGACTAGTTGTTCAAGCAAACATCTATTTGAATCCCCCGTTATTCTTTAGATGAGCCCTCAGTTCTGGCAAGGTTCTCTCAAAGTTATGAACAAACGTTCCTCCAGTAACGTTCGTTTAAAGTTATCTGGTCTTTAATTATGTTCTCAAAACAGTAGCGCCTGAAATATTTTAATTAGACGGTCATCCTATTATTATTATTTTTTAAATGTAACTATTTGTTTTGGAATGTTCAGAGAACTTTCATCAAAAGTAACGTTGTTTGAAAAATGATAAAACAAGGAAGAATCTTTTGAATCGTTTTGAATGTTCAGAGAACATTTTAGAAATAACCTTATGGGGACATTAAAACATATTTTTGTTAGCTGGGTAATAGTTATTTGTTGTTTTGGCCTTTTGTTAAAACTTGCTGCATCTTTTGTGATTTATCTTTTTTTTGTGTGTGTGTGATTTTAATGTTACGTACTCCAACTTAGATTGGCATAGGCATAACAGAGAGCCATAACCCCTTGACAAATGAAAGTTTCTGAACTCTCAAAGTTGACTTTATTTTTGTGTCCTTATATGCACTTTAATTTCCCAACTGGGATCAATAAAGTACTGCTTATATACTTATTCTTGATTTTGACATGTTTTTCAAGTATGCCCTGATTCTGCCTCTGTGAGTGGAATATATTAGGGTTTAATTTAGGACTTTAATTTAATTTAAATTTATTTCATTGAAATGAGAATCTTATTTTTTGTCCTCAGAGATTTTAAGATAATGAAGGAGGTTGCTTGTCTGGCGCTTTGACAGCGTGATGTGTAAAGGACACAAATATGATAGATATGAAATACCAACTGATGAAGGCCTCTGATAAAGGAGCCTCAAGCCTTTTATAAACATTGCCCTTATGAAATAACCGCCAGACACGCTGCAAATATCACAGGGTGGCGAAAGCATAAAACGCATATTAATGCATATATCTGAATGGTCAACCTTTCAGGAGTCAGAGTGCATGTTTTTAGAAATGATTTCCTGCTTCATTTGCAGTCACGAATAGTGCGTCTAATGGTGATTCAGAGTAAACAACAGGTAAATCATCCACGTTGGTCAGATTAAGCCATTAGCTCACCGGCTGGAATGTTAAATGTAGAGAAATGACTCATTTAATGTCTGATTACCAAATAATAGCGTGCCATAAACAATGGCCGACGCTCTGCTAATTCCCCTCGCGTTCAGATAACAGTCTCTATTTTCACGGATAGGCTCTTAACGCATGCAAACGTGAACAGTTTTTTATTAAAGCGTGCACAATACAGTGAAACAGTCTGTTTTGTTATTAAAAGACTCTTGGTTCTCGAGATGCGTCTTCATTATCCTCGAGCACGCTTCGTGCAGATAACGCTGCCTCATTTGCTCTCAAACCCCTCAATTTTCCCGCGCACGATAATGCAGAATCTTTCTTGCAGCCACTCGGATGACAAGAGCACACCGTCTTCCATGCGCTTGCTGGATTACAAAGGTTAATCATCAATTTGAGGCTTATTATGGCCAAATAGTAGCAAGACTGCTCGAACAGAATTGGAGCTGCCGGTAGATGGAACAGATATAATCGACCGGGCTGAGAACACGCAGGCCAGTGTAAATTGAAGTCCCTGTTGCATGATGATTAGAAGGTGTTTGATGGCTTAAACACATCTCTGTTGGATCATTGAAAATACACAGAGCAATCACGAGTCACTGGGCCGTATTGATCGCGTTTTGCTCCGACAGGAGGGACTCTAGTGAATTCTGTCGTAGCTTGGCAGAGAGAGAGAGAGAGAGAGAGAGAGAGAGAGAGAGAGCTGCACGGTGGGACTGAATTTTAGATTTTTGAAGACGGTACCACTATTACTACTGCGATTATTCAGGTTTAGTTTAATGAACTGCATAAATGTTATCCTGTTCTTACATTGTGTTATTTACTATTTTTTGGTGCTCTTAAGTGAGTTTCTTGTTGGTGGTGTTTGCTGTCAACACTATTCAGAACATAAGCCCTGACAACACCATAGCAACGTTCTAAACACCATTCAAAATATCTAAGAGGGAAGCCCTGGCAACACCATGGCAACACCATAGCAACATTCTAAACACCACTCAGGACATCTTAGAGACAAGCCCTAGCAACACCATAGCAACATTCTAAACACCACTCAGAGCATCGTAGAGCTAAGCCCTAGCAACACCATAGCAACATTCTAAACACCACTCAGGACATCTTAGAGGTAAGCCCTAGCAACACCATAGCAACCACATAGCAACATTCTAAACACCACTCAGGACATCTTAGAGGTAAGCCCTGGAAACGCCATAGCAACCACATAGCAACATTCTAAACACCACTCAGGACATCTTAGAGGTAAGCCCTAGCAACACCATAGCAACCACATAGCAACATTCTAAACACCACTCAGGACATCTTAGAGGTAAGCCCTGGAAACGCCATAGCAACCACATAGCAACATTCTAAACACCACTCAGGACATCTTAGAGGTAAGCCCTGGAAACGCCATAGCAACCACATAGCAACATTCTAAACACCACTCAGGACATCTTAGAGGTAAGCCCTAGCAACACCATAGTAACCACATAGCAACATTCTAAACACCACTCAGGACATCTTAGAGATAAGCCCTGAAAACTCCATAGCAACCACTTGGCAACATTCTAAACACCACTCAGAACACCTTAGTAACTGAAGAGGTAATCTTAGCAACACCATAGCAACCACTTAAAAACTTTCTAAACTGAGATAAGCCCTGGCAACACCATAGCAACCACATAGCAACATTCTAAACACCACTCAGGACATCTTAGAGGTAAGCCCTGGCAACACCTTAGCAACATTCTAAACACCACTCAGGACATCTTAGAGGTAAGCCCTGGCAACACCTTAGCAACATTCTAAACACAACTCAGGACATCTTAGAGATAAGCCCTGGATACGCCATAGCAACCACATAGCAACATTCTAAACACCACTCAGAACACCTTAGTAACTGAAGAGGTAATCCATAGCAACACCATAGCAACCACTTAAAAACTTTCTAAACTTAGATAAGCCCTGGCAACACCATAGCAACCACACAGCAACATTCTAAACACCACTCGAGACATCTTAGAGATGAGCCCTGGCAACGCCATAGCAACACCCTAGCAACAGGCGGCAATGAACAGCATCACGTTATATTCAGGAAGCTCTCCACTGAAAGGCCGGCTCAGACCAGTGTGAGTTTCCATGTGGGTGATAATGCTGGTCAGTGATGATTGAGAGCACATGCTGGTCTCTCAGCAGGGAATGTGCTTTGCATTCATTTCATCCACTGTGACTCGCAGTGCATTCATGGTTTACTTTTGATCAGTATGTGTGTGTTTTCTGTGAAACCAACCCATGACCTTGACATTAGTGCTGTGTTCGTATCTATGAATATTTTCTAGTCAGTGCCGTGCGTTTCCAAGATCTGCTGCCTGTAAATCTGCCCTGTGTTTCAGCACAAAGTGGCCAATGCAAGCGCTTACTCGTGGAAATGCAGTGGTTTAATCTGACGGATGTCGGTGTCAGAGTTGGCATTATGAAGAGAGCTCAGCTGGAGGCAGATGTTTGCGTTGCACATGAACACCTGTGTTCATTACATAAGAGTCAGACTGAAGCGTTTCATCAAAAAGCCCGATGGAAAGTGGATGCAGCTGTTTTTCCCGCAAGTCTTCCTTCGCTGAGCCCAAGACCTCTTACAGTGATTTCCAGGCACATTTCCACAGCGTGGCTCTCAGCTAGCCACTCGAGAAGTGCTTTTGAAGTGAGTATGTGTGTGGCTTTCTAGATCATTCCAATTCAGGTGAAGAAGAGCTTCGGTTTATGCCGAGCATTGTTGATCACGGCGATTGTCTTTTCCTCGATTGTCTTTCCAGATGGTTCAGTCATTGTTTCTTCAGGATGTTACTAATAAAGCAAAGGTTTAGCAGGTTTATTAAGGATGTGCAAAACTATACAACACTGCACGGTTTTGCAAAATGCCATCTTTTTTCCTGAAAAAGTGTGTTTAAACATATTTTGGACCCCATTGGCAGACATTTGTTTGACATTTTTCAGACCACAGAACATTCCATATTATGTAATTTTGCATCTGAAGAAAATGTATCTTGATTTAAAAATTATTTTATTGGAGTTAAACTATTGATTTATTTCATCTAGTTATTTCCAATAGATCATGCTGTAACTATTTGGTAGTAAAATGCATATTTTTTTTCCGTTGATGGCCATTTAAAAGGAGCCCTGTATTTAGAATTCATATTCAAAATATCATATTTATAAAACAGATTTCTTTTGAATTTACATTGTCAAGTGAAATATAGTTATAGTGAAATACAGTATAATCTACTCATACATATTACATATTTTATATACATAAACATCACAACAACTTTAAAAAATACCATATATATATATACATGTTGTTGAATTGGTCACACAGACAAAACATAATTATTGAAAGGGAAAAATTGCCCGTATATGATTTACTCGACTGTAAAGCATGTTTTATTGGAATGTCCTGCTTTAAATATTAAGCAATGTCTTTATTCATAAAGTACATTAATTAACTTTTTTTTTAAAGTTTCTTTTAAAGTTAAATTTTAGCATTTTTATCAAATTGAAAGATTTTGTATAACTGTTATTATTGGTGTTGCTATTTTTATTTTATATTTTTGTTTTGTTTATGGAGATAATATTGTTAAACAATGTTAACAATGAAGTGAAATATTCTTGTTATTACGCTTATTTTAAGTTACATTGCTCTCGAGTTTGCCATAAATATAGCCTTTTGATGCAGATACGGCGTTGAATGATAAATACACAAACCCGAATCTGTTGACCTCCGTCCATGCGTGTCTAATCGCTGTCGAGCATAATTTTGCACATCCCCGGTCTTGCCATCAGAACGTAAACAGAAAGCTGATCGAGGTGTTTACACGCCTGTGTTTATGACCTTTCCCTGATAAAACACGCACGTTTAAGGTGTTTACGTGACTTTGCACATTATCAGCTTTTTAGCATAATCTCATCTATTCCATTCAAAACCTCTACTAAAGGGACTGTATTGAAGCGTGTTCATTTTGGTGCCGTAAGCAGTGGCGTTTGGCACAATGGATCCATGTTGTGTGTGTGAAGTGCCTCGGTTTAATGATGTTTGAGCTGAGATGTGTGCGCTGGCTGGCCTATTTATCCTGTCAGAGTCTGACTGATGAAGTCTTTGGGTGGAACTGCTGCTTCTCCGAGTCTAATAGTTCAGAAAGTGAGTTGCTGTTGCAGAGGTTACGGGTTTAATTCCATGGACGGGTGACCGGGAACTGGAGAGATCCTGAGATCAGAATCACCTGCTCCATCACTGCCGGCCCTCCTGCAAAACGCTCAACTACAAAATCTTTTAAAAAGCGAGGGCTGTTTTTGGCAGGTTTGCATGTAGCCGGGTTTTCATCATTGTGAAATGTTTTGAAGTTGATTGATTAAAGGGAATATATATGTAAAAAATGTTCATGTGTGAACCGTTTGTAATGAAACCTAAAAAATAGGTTTCCTTGGTTGCCTATGAAAGCCTGTAGACTTATTTGTATGACAAGTCAAGTCACCTTTATTTATATAGCGCTTTTTACAGAGTGTTTCAGAGCAGCTTTACAGGGAGAACAGGAAAATAATGCAACAAAGTTTGTTTCTAGAAGAAAATAGCGTCACAGTCCGGCTTAAGAAAGTTCAGTGATGGTTCATTTTTTCTCTCATATAATGGTGTCAATGCAGGAGATCAATAATATTGTTGAATATTAAATTAAATGTCCCCAACTAAGCCAATGGCGACAAAGGCGAAAAAGTGAAGGACTCTTAGACGTTTTTGTCTGGAAAATCAAAACCTCTCTTCCATTCAATGACATAATATCATACAATTATTAATTAATATATGTATACGTCATCATAATATTTTTGTTCTGACTTTAATTCATTCTTTAATCATTGCATTATTGTATTTCTACTGGAATAACAATACTTACTGTAATGAGAATTTTGCATGAAAATGTTTTTACAGTTTTTCTCAGTCGCTTTGGTACATTTCTCAGATCAGAATTGAAATTCTTAAAACTACCTGTTCAATCTTCACATCATCGTGTCACTCGTCCACATCAAAAAAGCAGTTTCTCATTTCTTTGAACAAGTTGCGAATGCTTTGGTACATCCATGCAAATGATTACGTTCAATTCTCTGCGGTTTCCTACATTATCAGTCGCTTATGTCACTGTTGAATAGTCTCACCGCCCCCCCCACAACATTTAGGCATTAGTTCATAGCAGAAGTCTTTACATGCAAAATGGTTGAACAAGTTGTCATAATCAAGCATATTTCTATACATTTCCATTAGACTTTTCGGTAACACTTTATTTTCATAGTCCACTTTAGACATTCAACTAACTATAAGTAACTTTGCAGCTACATGTCAACTAACTATCATTAGAGTATTAGTAGACTTTCTGCTTAATATCTGCTTACACTTTATTTTGTTGGTCCCCCAACAGATATTCTACTGACTATAAGTAACTTAGCAACTACAAGTCAACTTGTTCTCCTAATCCAAACCCTAACACCTAACCCTAACCAGTCTACTGACAGTCTACTACAGCCTACTAATACTCTAATGACAGTGAGTTGACATGTAGTTGAAGAGTTACTTATAGCTAGTAGAATGTCTAAAGTGACTATCGAAATAAAGTGTAACCGACTTTTCTTCTCAATCTGTCCTGTTCACATTTCTACATTCACACTCCTTTCTGTATCGCAATGACACGGTCTGTCAACAAATTACAGTACAAACAGTAAAAGCCTAAATGTGAATCTTGTCCAGTCTCTTGCAATCAAACTCCCACACACACTAAGGTGTGTAACCTACAATTTACAATAATTGTCATCAAAACGTTAGCCATAGTTTACATCAGAACATCTCCACTGTTGTACTGACAACATGACTAAGCAATTTGACCGTCTTACACAAGGACTTTTTATTAACATTATTATTTTATACAAGGATAAAAATGATCTGTTTATCTCTGTAAAGCTGCTTTGAAACAATCCATTGTTAAAAGCGCTATATAAATGACTTGTCGTTCTGATGCACTGACATGTTCATTGACACAGATATGTACTTTTGAGAGATGAATAATGATTTTGAGCAAGAGACTGGCTTTTGCAGGGAATCCGATGTTTTGCTATTTGTACGAATTGTTTTAAGAAATGCACTTACTGTTTTACAAATGTCGAGGATGATTTGAGAAATGTACCAAAGCGACTGCATTGTTTTGATGACATCTTACAGTTTTTCTCAAAGAAAAGATTCTAGCTTTATTTTCTTTATTAACTATAATGGCTGCAGTTCAGTTAACGACCACCGGTGTCGCTAAAAACAAGCCTGTTTAAAGCTGTCGTTTCCAAATACCGCTAAAGTAATTAGGCCTCAAGGGGTCTTTAGTTGATGATCGCATGCACTCTGCTATATGTCTATGTGATGTCTATGTTGTTAAGATGTTGATTTTGATTCTTCAGCATCGAAAGAGAAATGAAATATCGAGGTTCTCTGACTGTCTCTCGGTCCAGTCCTGAATCCTAATCGCTCAGCGCTGTCGTTTTTATGGACCTGGTGTTCCCGTAGAAAAAAGCAAATAATAGAAGTCCAGTCTGTTCTCGGATTCGCTCCCGATTATCGCTAATGGGTTTGTGTTCTCCGTGTCTTCTGTCTCTCTGTACTTCTCCAGCTCGACCTTAAGACATCGGTGTCTTTACAGTTATAGCACCTCTTTGCTGAATAAAGGTTAGTCTCTCCTTTGTGCCGCAGTGCTTTTACTGTATATCATACTTAAATGTCAGAATCATACTTGGGGCTTTCTCTGTAACTGGTGCTGTTTGTGTGTCTGAAAGGAGTAGTTCACTTCAGAATGAAAAATGTCCTGATGATTTACTCTCCCGCACGTCATCCGAGATGTTCATGTGTTTCTTTCTTCAGTCGAAAAGAAATACGTTTTTTGAGGAAACCATTGCAGGGTTTTCTCCATACAGTGACTTCAATGGTCCAACGGGTCGAAGGTCCAGATGTGAGTTTCAGTGCAGCTTCAAAGTCTCGAAACGATCCAGCCGAGGAATGAGAGTCTGATCTAGACAAACCAGCGGACATTTATAACACAATAAACATGTATATACTTTTTAACCACAAATGCTCGTCTTGCTCTAGGTGTGAAGTATAGACCTAGAGTTTATAAAGCGAACGTCAAACGGCATTTACAAAAAAAATGAATAAATAAAAGGTAAAACAACAATGTCGGACGATTTTGAAGTTAGATGAGAACTTTTTTTTCGCCCAACTCTACATTTACTGCGTGAAGTCGTGGACGTGCTAGACGAACATTTGTGGTTAAAAGTGTATAAATGTTTATTGTGTTATAAATGTCCACTGGTTTGTCTAGATCAGACTCTTATTCCTCGGCTGGATCGTGTCGAGACTTTGAAGCTGCACTGAAACTCACATCTGGACCTTCGACTAGGGTGACCACCTGTCGCGCATTTTGCGGGACAATCCCGAAATTCGAAGCTTTGTCCCGCGTCCCGCAAGTCATAAGCAGTGTCCCACATTTTAATTTTGTCTGCATAATTTTATTTCATCGTCCTTTAAATTAAAATTCTACAATAAAAATGTTAATAATACAACGCTGAACATGCGCGGCGCAGCCGTTATTATTAGTTCTGGAAAACAAACACTGAGAAAAAAACACACACACACAAACGGAAAAAAAAAACGGCAACAGAAAAATGGATCTATCCGGTGCTCCCGAGAAGAAAAAGCGTCTTTGTTCGTATAATAAGGAATGGGAGAAAAAATATACATGGTTAAAACCAGTTACAAGTGACCCTAAAAAAGGAGATTGCAGTGTATGTCCCCGAAGCTGCCAGATCAGACAAAAAAATATGAATCCGGTAAGAACGCATTTAATCTTTAGTCTTTCCTAATGGAATTTATGTGCTTATTTAGAAATTTAGTTTTTAGCGATTGGATTATTATTGTCACTTAATTATTTAGATTGAATGATATAGACCTGTGCTGTTAAAATTTGTTTTATATTATAGTGACGTTCACAGCGCCGGTCAGCGTCGTAATATTAGCAATTTAAAGCATGTTAGTACAAAAAGACATCTAATATAAAATCAATATTTATTAATAATAGTAGGCTAAGTTCTCTCCCTCGTGTCCCGCATTGTCCTGCAAAATCAGGTCTGCTGACCTGCAACAGAGCAATAACCAGGTGGTCACCCTACTTTCGACCCGTTGGACCATTGAAGTCACTATATGGAGAAAATCCTGGAATGCTTTCCTCAAAAACCTTCATTTCTTTTTTGACTGAAGAAAGAAACACATGAACATCTCGGATGACGTGCGGGAGAGTAAATCATCAGGGAATTTTAATTACTACTCCTTTAACACATGGAGGAAAAAGCAAGCGTTTCGTCTCTCATGTCGTCTTCAGTGTGTGAATATAGTCCTTTATTTGTCATTTCTGATGCTGTTTAAATAAAAAAACGTATAAGGTTATATGACACCGATACTTCACCTCTGAATTAGTCGCACACTACTGTTAAAGGTCATCACTGAGAATAGAAAAACAAATGAGTGAGTCTGAAGACGTTTTTAAAGGAAGGAGCGATGAGCAAAGCTAAATGTCATCATGTTTAAGGGATGTCTGTAGCGCATCATCTCGAACCCGAGGGCTTCTACACAACAACACAATGAGTCACTCCACATCTGAAGTGCTCCACGATAACAAGAGGTTGTTTGTCTATAATTCAGCTATTGGCAGTTTGATAGAAAGTGTCATTGTGGTGTATTCACAGCAGATGTCTGGCTTCAAACGGGTCCTCTCGGCGGTAATCAGCGAAGACCCAGAAACCAGCGCCGCTAATTTGCGACAGCTGAGTCGGGATGATTACGCTATTTGGGTTTTGGAGGTCAGTCTATTCAATCACAGAGCAGCGCAACTTCCCTCCATCGCTGAAAAGTGAGGAATTAATGAGCACTTCTCCTCTCTGTTCACTGTCTGCAGTGAGTGCACTCATCAGTGACTGTTGAAACTCATGCAACGTCCCTGACTGCTGCTTTTCAGACTTTTAAAGGAACGTTTCGGGTTCAAAATAACTTAAATGTAACGTAAAACCAATTGTTCAGTGCATAATTTATTTATTTTTTTTGGTCTGTAAAAACAAACAAAGATCATGTTTACAGTAATGCACAAAGTTTTTGAAAGTACAGACTTGTGTAGTTTTAGTTTTTTTTATGCACTATTATAGTATTCATTCGTATTTTTAATTAGCTTTCATAATGGCCAAAGATAATGACACATCTACCCCCCTAACCAAGAAATTGATGTTTTTCAAATAAATATATTATTTATAGCCTATTTATATATACTTTATTATAAAAAATGTGTTTAATAATTACAAATCTACAATATAAAAAATATTATATAATAAATAGTTTTACTCATTTATTTTAAGTTTTATATAAGATATACATATCTTAATGATATAGTGTATCTTAATGAATGATAATATACACTCACCTAAAGGATTATTAGGAACACCATACTAATACTGTGTTTGACCCCCTTTCGCCTTCAGAACTGCCTTAATTCTACGTGGCATTGATTCAACAAGGTGCTGAAAGCATTCTTTAGAAATGTTGGCCCATATTGATAGGATAGCATCTTGCAGTTGATGGAGATTTGTGGGATGCACATCCAGGGCACGAAGCTCCCGTTCCACCACATCCCAAAGATGCTCTATTGGGTTGAGATCTGGTGACTGTGGGGGCCATTTTAGTACAGTGAACTCATTGTCATCTTCAAGAAACCAATTTGAAATGATTCGAGGTTTGTGACATGGTGCATTATCCTGCTGGAAGTATCATTAGAGGATGGGTACATGGTGGCCATAAAGGGATGGACATGGTCAGAAACAATGCTCAGGTAGGCCGTGGCATTTAAACGATGCCCAACTGGCACTAAGGGGCCTAAAGTGTGCCAAGAAAACATCCCCCACACCATTACACCACCACCACCAGCCTGCACAGTGGTAACAAGGCATGATGGATCCATGTTCTCATTCTGTTTACGCCAAATTCTGACTCTACCATCTGAATGTCTCAACAGAAATCGAGACTCATCAGACCAGGCAACATTTTTCCAGTCTTCAACTGTCCAATTTTGGTGAGCTCTTGCAAATTGTAGCCTCTTTTTCCTATTTGTAGTGGAGATGAGTGGTACCCGGTGGGGTCTTCTGCTGTTGTAGCCCATCCGCCTCAAGGTTGTGCGTGTTGTGGCTTCACAAATGCTTTGCTGCATACCTCGGTTGTAACGAGTGGTTATTTCAGTCAAAGTTGCTCTTCTATCAGCTTGAATCAGTCGGCCCATTCTCCTCTGACCTCTAGCATCAACAAGGCATTTTCGCCCACAGGACTGCCGCATACTGGATGTTTTTCCCTTTTCACACCATTCTTTGTAAACCCTAGAAATGGTTGTGCGTGAAAATCCCAGTAACTGAGCAGATTGTGAAATACTCAGACCGGCCTGTCTGGCAC
>CM060603.1:44452668-44480168 GCA_030578255.1 Tiaroga cobitis
CTTGATATCAAAAGTAAAGGTTTTTACTAGTAATAATTGTATTTCTGATATGTGAAATTGGAATTTCAACTAGTAAGAAATCAATTCTTGATATCGACAATTGGTTTTGAATGGCAGCCTATGGTGACATTTTAAAAGTGAAAATACAATTGTTGATATCAAGAATTCATATTCTGGAAATGAATAAAAGCTAAAACGGCTTGCCATAGATGGACGGATGGCCCGACGAAACATTGTGTCGTGGACACACGTTGACACAACATATCAAAGGTTGGCTTGCTCATTCTAAAATTTCGGTCCCACTGCTCCTCCTTTTTTTCACGTGCCATTTACGCCAAAAAAAGTTTTTGCGTGCATGATACGCACTGGCGTTTAATACGCACGTTTACAGTAGCCTACAGCAAAAACAATTTTTGGCGTATAAATGGCATGAGAAATAAAATTTGTGCTATAGATACTCACTTTTATGAGATCATGTTGTATGTTCCCACCAGTCCTGAGATCTCGCTGCGTGTTCGTCCATCTGAGCAAGAAGACCCCTGTAAACATGCGCGATGTTTCAGGCAAGTGTAAACACATGACTCGGATATGGGTCACAATTTAAAGAACGTGTAAACGGACGGTAAAAAAAAAAATCGGATATAGGCAACAAATCAGAATTGGGCATCAAGACCTGCAGTGTAAACGAGGCCTAATATGAGGATCTGATGCTCAAGAAACATTTATGATTATAATCAGTGTTGTCACATTTTTGTGGAAAAACTATGATATTTTTCAGGATTCTTGAATATAGAGTTCAAAAGAACAGCATTTATTTAAAATAGAATCTTATCTTTTGTAACATTATAAATGTCTTTACTTTTGATCAATTTAATGCATCCTTGCTGAACAAAGTATTAATGTTTCTGACCCCTAAACGCTTTAGATGTTATCGCTTAAACCCAGCTTACAGGGAACATTCTTCCAATAAACATTAATAAATGTCCTTCAAAGTGATCTGGGCTGAGTTTCCCGAAACCTTCTTAACGCTACGTCGTTCTTAAGTTACACCTTAAGCTGTACCTTATCGTTAATACGTGTTTCCCGAAACGCTCTTAGTAAAGTATACCTCCTGTAAGTCATTCGTTCGGAAGGTTGGTCTGGAGCACTCTTAGCTTTACCTTATCACTGTTAAAGGTCTAAATGAATATAATTCTGAAGTTTTAATACACCCAGACAGTGTTCAATTAGGCTAATTCAAGTGTTTACATGCAAAGAATAAAATGATCATTACACTGATTGTTGTTAGAATTTTTATTATATCTAATAAAATTTTATACATTTATTTTAATTAAAGAGCGCTTTTAAAGGCCAGTGAAAGCATAGGCTACTGTCAGTTAAGTCCTATTCGGACGCTAATATTGTTTATCATGGGCTTGTACGGTATTTTAAACATTTACAGGGGTAAGTCGGTTATTTTAGTGCCTCCGAATCCATAATATCAGTGTTTTTTCTCACCCAATACCCGCGTAAAAATCTCTGTCCAAATTAGTACCTACTGATTTTTGACAAACAGGTCGTGTGGTAATTTAATTGCCGTCTGAATCCACATCTCTGAGTTTACAAGAAGAGATTCAAAATTCACTGTTTAAATCCCTTTTGATCACTGCCGAGCACCGTAGCTACGTGACGTACACTTTTATTACTGAAATGCTTGAAAGTATTTACAAGAACAATATTTCATCGCAGCTCACCTCAGCGAACAAAAATGGGAAAGAGAAGAAAGCACATAAAAAATTTCAATGGTTATTATGGCAGCAATATATGATACAATTTTAAAATATGTAGGCAAGTATATAGGCTGTTATAGTTTGGATTATTTTTTATAATATCCCATGCAATTTCAACTATTTCTGAAGTGCTTCTTTTATAAAGAACAGCGCTTTCTCACATAAGCAGCCCCTGCACGAGAGAATAATTGATTCTCGAGTCATCGATATCAACAGATTCAGCAGCATCGCCACGGACAGCACCGGGTAACGTCGCACGTAAGAAGGTATATCTTAAGCAGCTTCCTAAGGTATAGTTCGGGGAACACGCCTAGAAATGGCATACCTTCAGTTAAGTTATACCTTAAGAGTCTTCGTAGCGCGCGCTAAGAGACAACGTTATCGGGAAACTCAGCCCTGGTCTTTGATAATGTTCTCAAAACGTTTGTCTGGCATTTTTAAATGTTACTGTGTGTTTCGGAATGTTCAGAACGTTCAAAACGAACTGTTACGTCACAGAATGTTTGAAGAATGATGAAATGGAATGTTTCCTCAATGTTCAAATAACTAAGAAAACAAAAGGACATTTTGAATGTTCATAGAACATTAAGAAATAACATTTTCGAAACTTAAAGGAATATTTCACTTAAAAATGAAAATTCTGTCATCATTCACGCACCCTCAAACCTGAATCCCGAGTTTCTTTCTTCTGTTGAACACAAAGGAAGATATTTTGAAGAATGTGTGTAACCAGACGGTTGATGGACCGCATTGACTTCCATAGCAGGAAAACAAATACGATTATTTACTATTATTACACATTATTCAAAACATCTTCCTTTGTGTTCAGCAGATGAAATAAACTCATACAGGTTTGAAACCACTTGAGTGTGGGTAAATTATGGCAGGTTTTTTTTTTTTTTTTACGGATCTGTTCATTTAATAGATTACCAAAATGTCCGTAAAACATATTTTTATTTGCTGGCCATGCAATAGTGCCAAAACAAGGTATCTTAGAAGGCATTGTATGCTTTCTAAACAGTGTTTGTACCAGGAGTGCAAAGGCTGTCTATGTAGGGAGCTCGTGGGTTTTGACTGTATATCACATTAGTTGTATCGTTGCACATGCACAGATTCTGACACATAACCTTCTCGTCTCTCGCCGTGGACTTACTGGGTATACCGCTGAAGTTTCCAGATTATGTCATGCCACATCCCGAGTGTGTGTGTGTGTGTGTGTGTGTGTGTTTTTCCTGCAGGGTTGATGACTGTGATGAGACACCGGAGATGTGTGAACACACAGGCGTATTGCTGGAGGTTTATTAAGAGAACTGCCCTCGTGTTCAGCTCTGATGATAAACACACACACACACACACTCGATCAACATTAGAGATTTGCTTTGAACCGGTCAGAAACATTACGAGCAGGGTCCACAATTAACACTGTTCACATGCAAGTGAAAAACTCTCATTTTAATGAAAAATAACTATAATTTGACACAGACAAAAATATACTTATCTTTAATTAATTAAAATCCATAATTAATTATTTAAATAATAATTATTATTATTTATTATATATCATAATATAATATAATAATTATTATAGCACAGTACAGTTTCATGGTCAGTAATAAATATGTATGGCCAGTATTTATTAATGTATTTAAATTAATTAATTAAATTAATAATAATAATAATAATAATAAATATGTCAAATACAGTTTCATGGTCAGTAATTAATAATTATGGCCAGTATTATTTATTTATTTATTTAAGATAAATAAATACATAATTAAAATAAATATATACAAAATACAGTTCATGGTCAGAAATAAATATTTACGGCCAGTATTATGTATTTATTTATTTTAAATAATAATATTAATAATAATAAATATGGATTCATGGTCTGTAATAAATGGTTATGGACAATATTATGTATTTATTTTAAATAATAATAATAATAATAATAAATATGGTTTCATGGTCCGTGATAAATATTTATGGCCAGCATTGTTTATTTATTTAAAATAAAACAACAACAACAACGGCAATAATAACAAAATATGCAAAATTCTGTTTAATGGCCAGTTCATTCACTCATTCATTCATTTTTATTTATTTCAAATAACGTTTCATGGTTAGGAATAAACATTTATGGCCAGTTTGATTTGTTTATTTTAATATGCAAAATACAGTTTCATGGTCATTAATGTTTTTTTTGTGTCCCAATCCCCCTGTCATTGGTAAGTGTGGTAAAAAATAATAATTTTGGACCCTGATTTTAAAGTAGTGATAAACCCATCATAAAGGCTGATATATTTGAGCATTTTGAGGTTATCATCGCTGATCGCATTTGATTGTGTGTGTTTCGTACCAGATTGGATAAATAATTACCAATAAGAGCAGGACTAAATGAATTAAGAAAGTAATGTAGGCCTGTTTGGATGCATTTAGAGCAAAACCAGTTCAAAAACTTTTAATGTTTGACTTTTAATGCCTCATATTATGTCCATGTTTGTCTCTTTTACTCACTCCTTCCTAAAATAGCTTGAGATGTCTTTTCTCCATCGCTAACTCTCACACATTTTCTGGCTCGTACCTGATCCCCCATCAGCGCTCGCAGATCCGGCCCAGAAACAGCCTTATTACTCGCAGATATTGTGCGTTTCTTTTTATAAACATGTTTAAGCCCACGTGTGCCTGATAACTGGTTTAGTGAAATGACACACTCTTTGTATCGCTCTGACACGTCGCTCTTTCTTTCTCCCAATTCAAAAGTAATTGATTTGCCTCCTAAAAAACATGAACGCCAGTGTTTCATATATGTGGTGTGTATATATATGCACATATATTGTCTCAGCAGGTGCATGAATATTTCTGTGTGGCATGCGAGATGTTTCTTGATAATATTATGTGTAATATTTCGGCTTGAACCCCTCCGCCACCTGGGGGCGTTACAATGGCAGGAATTAAACCGGCATTGAGATGAAAACGGTGTGTGAAACTTGCTAACAGGTCTCACACTCCCGAGCCACACACACTTCAGCACATTTTAATACGTTTCGTCCCTCCCGAGTGAGGCAATGCAGAATAGACGGTTTGCAATTCAAATGAAAAATGCTATTTTCAACACTGAGCTGTGTTTTATATTCACCCTCAAACCATTTCAGCGCTGGGGAAAGCAATTACATGAGCTGCTGAAAAATAATGCAAAGCCTAATAAAAAATGCTAATTCATTTGGCAGGTTTGCCGCCTAAGTGGAGCTTTTTCCTGTAAAAAGATTTCCGTTTCTCTTGTACGTTTCCTTGTGAAGCTCTGAGACGCTGGACTAGTCGCTCTGATTCAAATCAAACATTTTCAGGGATAATACACACGTTTCCAACACGAAGGCTGTTTAAAAAAGGTAGGCGACAACGTTATGTAGCTTTATTTTTAATGCTGCATTTACAATGTGTTGGAATCACCATAAGTATACATTTACAAGCATGCATTTACCAAGCATCCATTTACAAGCATGCATTTACAAGCATGCATTTACAAGCATGCATTTACAAGTATGCATTTACAAGCATGCATTTACAAGTATGCATTTACAAGCATGCATTTACAAGCATGCATTTACAAGTATGCATTTACAAGTATGCATTTACCAAGCATCCATTTACAAGCATGCATTTACAAGTATGCATTTACAAGTATGCATTTACCAAGCATGCATTTACAAGCATGCATTTACAAGCATGCATTTACAAGTATGCATTTACAAGCATGTATTTACCAAGCATCCATTTACAAGCATGCATTTACAAGCATGCATTTACAAGTATGCATTTACAAGCATGCATTTACAAGCATGCATTTACAAGTATGCATTTACAAGTATGCATGCATTTACAAGTATGCATTTAGCAAATAATTAGTATAAAATTATTGCATTCCTTGCAAATCACAATCTCTGCATTGATAGCGTCTTTATGTGCTCTTTTTGAGCTCAGAAATGCCACATGATATAATAAATCTATGATGATATGTAATAAGTTATATCTAATCTAAAATGGACTGTTTACCCAGTTTTTGTGCATGCAATATCTTGCTTATTGAAATTGTGATCAAAGGTTAGCAATCCCAGAATGCATACGATGATGACAATATTCTTTCAAGAAGAGAGAGAGAGAGAGAGTATAAATGTGATTTATATTTCATTCAATACTGAAAAAAGTCTATAAACTATAATCTAATTACAAATGTACTATTTTACTCAATATGTTTGTCTACTGCGCTCTAAAAAAAACTATTACCACAACAAATGCATGGTTGCAAGTTAAAAAATGATCATTAATTTAAAACTTTTAAGTTGCAAGCAATATATTGATGAGTATATTGATTGATATAATAATGTTGATCATTACATCAACTTAATATTGTGTGTCATTTAAACAAAAATTTCAGCAAAAAAAAATATATTCAATGAAATGTTTTGATCATTTTTAATACTGGGCAGTGGATTTCTAGTTCCCAAGATACTTTTCAAGACTAGATAAAGAGAATAAATATTAGAATTAAGTGTTATTCTATGCAATTTTTTCCAGTATGCTGTTATGTTGAAGTTTTTGATCACATGAACGATGACTGTCAAGTAATATCTTACTTGTTTAATAAATCTACATGCTAAAGTTATACATTTAGCATCCACTATAATGTCTGTTAATGTGAGCTGGAATAGATAAGCTTAATTGTTTCCAGGGCCACCAGTTAAATTAATTTGGTACTTTTTGGAGTAACAATTTTTGAATTTGATGTTTATGCATATTAAGTTCTTCTAACTCAATGTAGTCTGTTGGTTGAACATAATTTCATTAGAGGTTGTCAACTCAAAATGATTGATGCAAGCATGTGGTTTTAGAGTGTGTCTGCTTATTTTACTCAATTAATTGTGAGTTGCGATCGATTTCTAGTTTTGGTAACATCTCATTTATCTGTGGTTAAGACAAGCCTATGCACTGCATAATGGATAAGTCGCACTTTACTCAATATTTATGTGCTGTGCAACTTTGCAACTCAAACTCTATTAGAAGCAATAATTTGAACTTGATGAGCGCTGATGGTGTTGTTTATCGTGAGGAAGTTCACTAGACTTCGACACACAGCTGTAGTGTGTATGTTGACTGTAGAAGTATATTTGGGGATTGTGTGTTTGAAAGGGTGTTTCCCTAAAGCATTGTTTTCTTCCTCAAACGAACGAACGAACGAACGTGTGCAATGCTCCCTCAGGTAACCTCAAACACTTCAGCATTGCAGACCTTTCTGCTCGGAAACGGCTCTTCTCGTTCTGTTTTCAAGGCGAGGTGGGAATTGTTGTGATGATGATGATTTCATGCAGGCATATTTGCGTTACGAATGAGACATTTCATTACATGCTCTAACTGGCCTTCTGTGTTGGGGATATTTCTGCGCTGCTGTGATCCGAGAAACGAGTGAGAAAGAGAAAGAGAGAGACACGTGCACCAGGAAGCGTTTGAAGGCTGTGAAAGTGTCCAAGAAGACAAAGAAGAGAGTAAAACCGTGTGTGTGTGTGTGTGTGTGAATCTCACAAAGCCTGCCAAGAACGAGTATTCTCCCCCAACTCAAAGAAGAAAGCTGCTATCTTTTAGCATGAAGAAAAGGAATTGTAGCCCACAGCGATTAAAGCTCTTTCTTAAGATGTTGTAAGATTTTAAAAGATTTTAATCACAATGAAAAGTGATTTTCTGTATGACTACAAAGTGTCAAGCGTTGCATAGTTTTATTTCACAGATTAAAAATAGCTTTTAAATTACACAAACTGGCAAAAGATAAGCTGTTCTAAAACATATTCTTCCCTTTTAAAATTGGTCTTAAATATTTAATTAAAGTGATATTGAAGTTAAAGAAATATGACACAATTTTTCAGTCACAATTTGTTTTTATTATGGACCTTTCCTGTTGAGTGATAAAACAGCATCATCTCCGCATCTGTCCAATCCCTCAGTGCTCGTTCTCCTAAAGCCAAGCTCATGTTGATCCTTGTTTTATTACGAGCTCTCTCTCGCTCATTGTGACCACTAACACCCTGCCCCTGCGCGCACACACACACACACACACACACACACACACACACACAGTCTCACACACACAGTCACTCAACCAACCCCTGCCACTACCACACACACACACTCTCACACACACACACACACACACACACACAGTCACTCAACTAACCCCTGCCACTACCACACACACACACTCTCACACACACACACACACACACACACACACACACACACACACACACACACACAGTCACTCAACTAACCCCTGTAACTCCCACTCCCACACCAGACACATCACACACACACACACACACAGTCACTCAACTAACCCCTGCCACTCCCACACACACACACACACACACAGTCACTCAACTAACCTCTGCCTCTCCCACACCAGACAGACACTCACTCACTCACTCACACACACACTCTCACTCACTCACACACTCACTCACTCACTCACTCACTCACACACTCACACACTCACTCACTCACTCACTCACACACTCACTCACACACTCACACACTCACTCACTCACTCACACACACACACTCACTCACACACACACTCACTCACTCACTCACTCACTCACTCACACACTCACTCACACACTCACACACTCACTCACTCACTCACACACTCACACACTCACTCACTCACTCACACACTCACTCACTCACTCACTCACTCACTCACACACTCACTCACTCACTCACTCACTCACTCACTCACTCACACACTCACTCACTCACTCACTCACTCACTCACACACTCACTCACACACTCACTCACTCACACACTCACACACTCACACACTCACTCACTCACACACTCACTCACACACTCACTCACTCACTCACTCACTCACTCACTCACACACTCACTCACTCACACACTCACACACTCACTCACTCACACACTCACTCACTCACTCACTCACTCACACACTCACTCACTCACTCACTCACTCACTCACTCACTCACTCACTCACTCACTCACTCACTCACACACTCACACACATAAATATACTTTCAAAAACATAATTTTCTGAGCAAAAATCCTTTTTATTACTATTTCATATCTTTTTCTTTTGTTTTTAGGTGAAATGTGACCTAAAAATATGACCAGAAATGTTAAGAAAAAGTGTAAAAATATACTAGGCGCTCCGTTAGTGTGCAGGAGTAAACAGAGCAGAGAGGAGAACGAGCTTTACTGAGAGAGTGTGTGTGGACTGAGGATTTCCCATCATCCCTTCTGAAGAGGATTATTACAGCGCAGAACTCCAGTGTCCCGACACACACTCTTCCTCCCATGAACCTCCAGCTCCTCCTCATCCGGCTGGAGCGACGAACCCCCGGAGTCTCACCGCAGGGCATCAGCACACGTGTGTGTGTGTGTGTGTGTGTGTGTGTTACAGATCGTGTGAGAGTAACACACCAGTCGGGCTGGGAATGGGGAATAAAATGACTGACGTTAATGTTCTTCAGCATATGCAATACTTTGAGTGTCACCCTTAAAAATAAAGGGGAACCTTTCGGTGAACAGTTTTACTGTTCTGAGAACATTTAATAACCCTAATCTAAAGAACGGTTTCCACTATAAAGAACCTTTTGTGCAGTGGAAAGTTTACATGTGGGGGAAAATGGACAGAATCCTGGAATCCAATCATAGAAATGGAATTTATAACATGAAATGTCACTGAAATTGGCAAGTTTTGGATATAAACTATACTGTCTGTGAATATTCACTAAGCCTCTTATAGTTTTACACTTTATCTTAACATTTCTGGTCATATTTTAGGTCACATTTCACCTAAAAACAACAACAACAAAAAAGATATAAAATAGTATAGTAGATATTAAATAGTGTGTGTGTGTGTGTGTGTGTGTGTGTGCGTGTAAAAATTAAAGCTCAAAAAGACTGCTATTAAAATATGAAGTCTGCATGTTATAAAAATAAATTAGAAATTAGTTAATGAATATCACAATTTTTCTTCCGTGTTTTTATTTTAACAGTATCTCATAAATCCAGAAAAGAAAATTTAATAAAAAATTGTAATACGTTTTTAATTTGTAAAGATTCTACGAATTCAATGGATCAGACAATATCAAGAAATCCAGAAAATATAGCACAGAATTTGTAAAAATTCCACCTAATAACAACAAAAAAGATATTACATAGTAAGAAACATATTTTTTTGTACAGAGAATTATGTTTTTGTAAACACACACACACACACACATATATATATATAGACATAGACATACATATACGTGTATGTGTGTGTGTGTGTACAAATGAAAGCTCAAAAAGACTGCTATTAAAATATGAAGTCTGCATGTTATAATAATAAATAATAAATTTGTTAAGGAATAACACAATTTTTAGTTTTAACATTAAATCATAAATCCAGAAAAAAAAGATTTCTTAAAAAAAATGTGAATACATTTTTAATTTGTTAAGATTGTACAAATTCAATGGATCAGGCGCGCATTTAAATTTAAAAAAATTTAATGAAACCATTCAAACGAAATTCAGAAAGATTTGCTCAGAATTTGTGGAAAATAAAACAGAATTTGAAAAAAAAAATTATAGGGGCCTAAAAATTTTTTTTTTACAATAAAATCTCAATAAATTGATCTTAAATTCTATAAGTTATTATTGTGGTTGGTTGGGGGGGGGGGGGGGGGGGGGGGGGATTAAAACTGAAAAAATGATATTTGGGAAAAAATCAAACTGATTCCACATAGGGCCCTACATAAACCTGTTCGTTCGGCTTCACATCTCCTGGTGTTATAGTGTGAGAAGTGTAATGTTCAGCTCGTCTCGTGTTATCTGAGTCCCATGTCGTCTCGCACCCACTCATCTCCACAAGTCCTCCTTATCGGCTGTAAAAACAGTTGTGATATTGTGGGAAAAGAGCACTGTAATATCAGGCTTCATTGGATTAATTATTGTCTTATGCTAATCGCTCTGAAACGAGGCTCTGCTAAGCGTCACACTCCCTGCTGTTTCATCTCGTCTTGAGGAAAGACCGAGACTGAGACAGAAGCGGGCGCTTTGGGTAATTAGTGGCTCTTTGTGTCCCGTGGAGAACCTGTAGCTCGACGCACGTGTGTGTCTGCGTCAACACACACATTTATCATCTGAGCTGTAGTCGAGACTCGTAGTGTGCAGACAGAGGAATATATCAAGAGCCGCTAACATATTGCTTCTGTAAATAGATCCGGCTGACAGAAGCAGAGACGTGTGCAACTGTGGAAAAGCGAAGGAATTGTGTGATGTTAGGACTGTAATGGCATGTTTAGCACTCAATATCTGTAAATGTAATTGTATTGTGCTATTTTAAAGGTTCCTAATGTTGTTTTGGCGTCTCCTACAACAGGTTCACACGCATCTAATGTCAAAAACACTTTATTTCCTCATAATCTCCACTGCAGCATCAGCTCTGAAACGCTTCGTTTGTAGATTCAGCTCTCTAAGCTCCGCCTCTCTGAGAGCTGCTCTGCTCTGATTGGTCAGATGGCCCAGTCTGCTGTGATTGGTCAGAAACCAAACGCTCATTAGCATATCTGAATCTTCCTCAGCACTTGATACACAGTGATACGAACAGTAAAGATTTGACAATTTTACCGTTTCAATCTCATAAAAATTTATTATCTATGATTTTTTTATTAAATACCACTGACGTTACATGATAGATAAGGTTTTTTAATTTTTTTTATTTTTCTAATATATACTTATGACTATTAATTGCTTGTGATATTATTTTACTTATTTGTTTTTGTTAATTAATTATTCAATTTCTTTAATTGTTTTGTATATATATATATATATATATATATATATATATATATATATATATATATATATATATATCCAATGATGTCCAATCAAATTCTTAAATCAACATTTTATTAAAAATTGGGCTCTAAGAAATTCTGTATTTTTCTGGATTCTTTGTTATGATTTAATACAAACCTATTATGAAAAATTACATCAAACAAATGCATAAATATTTGACAATTTAATCTTTCCAAAAAATTGTAAAACATTTGAACAATTCCTTTCATTTTTGGCAAAGAAAGTGCTGTAAAACAGGTTCACTTTTACTTTTAAAATTGTGTGATATTCCTTAATAACTGTCACTGTCCCGTATACGTGACGCCTAACTTTACTTCACTATATTACTATTAAATCCTAATCTAATTATGACAAACTATATATGGTTGGAAAGGTCTAAGACTGCTAAATAGATATTATTATACTGCTGTTTTTGCTACAAATTATGTAGGAAGAGTAACCGATGAATTTTTGACAAGAGTGCACCTCAAAAAAATCTGCATCATAACAGGAGTTCTGACCTCTGTCCCAAAAAGTTGACGCACACACCTTTAATAATTTAAAGTTTGGTTTTCATGCTAAAAGTTCATAATAAAACATATAATCTAGTATTTTTCAATAAAAAATTATAATATAATATTATCCTGTAAAAAGTATAATATATATATTATCCTCTAAAATATAATATTATCTTTTTTTATCGCCTTTTTTTATTACGTATATTTTAGTAGTTATCATAAATTAGGTATCATTTGAAAGCTTGCAAACTCAGAATTCATCCTGTGAAACCTGTTTTGAAATTGAACGTTGCGTTACCATAGAAACGGTACTCTAAATTATTTTATCAGGCTCCTCCCCTTTTGGGCATTATTATATTTCATAATTTATAATCAAAACCTTTTCTAATCCTGACCAAACACATATTGTCAGAAAGGTCTGAGTCTCAAGGTTCCAAATTTTGTGACAGAACTGATATTCGGATAGAAATTTATTCATTTGTTAAAGCAGAATGTAAACAACTAAATTCAATGGAATGTATGTCTCCCGGTGGCTATTTTTGGCACTACGCCTAAACAAAATCTCATGGGAACTTCAATTTTTGTGATATCAACTTCAAATTTGGAACACAACTTGGTTAGATATATGGCTTTGATTTTATAGTAATTTTATAGTAAAAAATATTTTGTAAAATATATATTTTTTATAAAATAAAAAATATATAGTACAGGATATTTAATTTACTGTAAATTTAAACTTCCATAACTTTTTTTTAATACTTTCATTTTTTGAAGTGTTCAAAATAATCTGAGTGTTTCCTTTAAAACAAGACCAAACTTAGCTCTATATTCCAAAGCATTCTTGAATTACAACCATTTAAGTTTGAATAGTGGATTTTAACCCCCATTCTCAAAAAGGGGGGTGACAGCGAAGGGGTTAAAGAAACATGTTTTAATAATCTGTATTATTATTGTTGTTACTACTTTGAGACAATAATAATTTATGTCACAATTTCAAGTTAAACTGTACTTTTATTTAGGTGAAGAGCTTGATGAATTTAAATTTCATTTTTATGAATCCAAAATTTACCAAATTGCGTGACATTATGCAGTAAGATCCATGTGTGTGACAGGATTCTGCAGTGTTTTCCACATCGCAGGGCCCTAGAAACCCTTGTTTGTAATTATAAGGTGTTTTTTTTCCTGCTGGTCACATGTGAAAGTAAACCAGCTTGACCAGTGAGCGTCCAAGGACTCAATCAGTGATAGCGGTTTGAAGTGGCGATTCATAAAAAAACATGATTAATATCTCTTGACTTGACCGTAGTTTGGATGATGTGTTCTCAGAGCTGAACTCGAGTGGTGTAATCGTGTCTCGGTGAAAGAGTGCAGATGGCTGTAATCTGTAATAGAGTTACAAGGTTTAATCAGTTTGGAGAGCGGCGGGTAAATGCCATGGAAGTGACCTTTCCCTGCCGGAATATTGTGACTGGAGGCCTGGGCTGTTTGGTCTGTGTAAGAGAGTCTGTTAACTGTGTCTCTGTTTGCCACGCTTTGGAATCTGATGAAGCGTAAAGGTCAGGAGATGTTTGTGATTTGGCACATTTGCATGGGATTCTTGAAGATCCTTTGAACTCAATCAGCGAGTCCTTTAGAGGATTTCCCCCCCTTTCGCTCTCATATTCCTCCTCGTTTCACTGCGTTCCTGTGATTTTGACCTTGGCTTTTCTTTAAGTCCACTGAAGCGATGCAAGTGAGAAGAAACATGTCTACGCCGTCGCACAGTTATTGCTGCTGGATATCTAGTGCTTGTTCAGTCTCTTATAACACTAACCGTATGTTTTAAACGTGACCTGTTAAAAAGACACTGGATTGATCGGGTTGATCATCAGGAAGGACTAGAACTGATTGAATCCTCTGAGGAATGCTGGGTAATCTTGTGCCAAGTGTTTTACTGAGTAGAATTGCAATGCATTTTTATAAACATAGCAACACATATAATCAGATTGCTTTCTGAGTTATACGGGTTTCTTTTTGTTAGTTATAGCAGCCATTGATGGATTCAGTGATGTTGCATGCATGCTCAGAGTCTATTTGATCTAAGTTGCAAATCAGATAAAAACGATTTAACTGGCTTGAATATAGGATCTATTTGGAGGAAATCTGAATAATTTTGGTCACATTTTCTCAGGAGGGTCTTTAGATGGTAAATGCCCATCTTTGTGGATCAGCATGACATTGAAAAAAGTCATTTAACTGGGGAATTGGTGAAAACTATAATGATATCTAAAATTCAGCACTAAGTAGAGCATTGAATCAGCAAATTACTTGTCAATTAAACAATTAAAAGACGATAAAAAAACTTTACAAATATAGATTTGAGTGGCCATGTGTAAGTAAAGAGAGGAAAACATCAACAGATCCTGGTCCAACATTGCAGACAATAGCTAAGCTTTCCACTTAAAGTTGCGAATTTAACTTATGCACAAAATTGTAATATTGCATAAATCATTTGTAAATGAAGCAGCGTTTCCATCCCATGTGTTCAGGAGAACAAAATTGTCACTTCCGAGGTAATTGAAACACAAAATATCAGTAATAAAAGTATACGTTTCTGCAATCGGGCTCTTTTTCCCTCCAACATAAATGACTCGGTGTTTCAGAACCAGCAAACCAACATTAGAGATCGTGCGATGCCATTGGTCGGCTGGTTAGTCCAGTTATCCAATCACAGCCTCTGCTGAGGAAAAGTCACATGTGGTTTTGCAAGATTTATTCTGTAAACATGTTTCTATCGTAGTTTATGTGCATGTCTTATTAACTTATCTTTACTTCTTTGTGTTTTCCAGATGCACTTTGGACCGGTGGCCACACCTCGTCCCTGAACGGCCAGCTCGAAGAACCCGCCATCGCTTGACTCGCTATCGTGACTGAACACACACCGTCGCATCTTCAACACCAACCCGCCGTTTCTCCTTTCAGCCTCTCCAACCCTCTCCATGGCTAATCTTCTGAGTTATGTGTTGTTCCTGGTTCTCCGGGCGTATGCTGCTCCTCCTGAGTTCATCCAAGTGACTCCGGTCCCGGAAAACCCTGGAAACGAGACGTTCACCCCTTCTTTGATCCCGCCTCCAGGAACCAGCAAACACACTCCTCACAGTATTATCGTCGGCGTTCGGAAAGGAGGGACGAGAGCGTTGCTCGAAATGCTGGATATTCATCCCGAAGTGGCAGCGGCCGCCACTGAAGTCCACTTCTTCGACTGGGACGAGAACTACGCCAAAGGCTTCGATTGGTATCGCGAACAAATGCCGTATTCGTTCCCTCATCAGATCACGGTGGAAAAGACGCCGGGGTATTTCACGTCTCCGGTCGCTCCCGCGCGGATCCACGCCATGAACTCATCCATCAGACTCTTGCTGATCCTCAGAGACCCTACGGAGAGAGTCATCTCGGATTACACCCAAGTCTACTTCAACCGGTTGGAGAACCACAAGCCCGTTCAGGCCATCGAGAACATGCTGGTGAAGAACGGCGCGCTCAACACGCGTTACAAAGCCATCCAGCGAAGTCTCTACGACGTGCACATGAGGAACTGGCTCCAGCACTTTCCTCTCGAGCAGATCCACATCGTGGACGGAGACACACTGATCCACGACCCGCTGCCCGAGCTCCAGCGAGTCGAACGATTCCTCGATCTCCCGCCGCGGATCGTGGCGTCCAACTTCTACTTTAACCAAACCAAAGGCTTCTATTGCATCCGTAGTGATGGACACGAGCGATGCCTTCATGAGTCTAAAGGACGTCCTCATCCTCCGGTTAACAACACGGTTCTCCGTCAACTGCGTTTGTATTTACGCCAACACAATCTGAACTTCTTCCGGCTTATAGGTCGGAGCTTTAACTGGCAGTAGTGGGAGGAGCTAGAACTCGCATTTTGACCAATCAGAGTGGCCGGGTTGCTGATTGACAGCTGTACAAACTCCTCCCCCCCTCAGCCTTTGCTCATCAGACTTCAGAACAATCACGAACAATCTGACGAATACGATATTAAAACAGGGACGGTGAGGGGAAGATCTTTGCTGTCGAGTGTCTTTGTCGTAACGAAGTTACCCGAGACGAATCTGGTTCTCTTTCTCTCTGTTCGTTTGATATTCTTGTACTTGATGATAATAAATGGTTTTGCTTCCTGAATATTGTGTCCGTTTCTTCAGCTGTGGTTTTTAATACATGCATTGAGACGGTCAGTACAAGCTCAAACTAAAACTGGACTGACTGAACACAGAAACTCGGACTCGTCTTTTATCACCCAGAGTTTATGACAGAGACTGTCTAAATGCAAATTATTCTTATTCTTATTGCATTTGGCTGTACTTAATAATAAATAAATAAATCAATAAATCAATGCACATAATATGTTGATTTAGGTTGAAATTATTTTATTATGCGTGAAGAAAGAGCGTAAAATGACACGAGACACTGACAGTCAATTATAGTTCAGTGTCATACTGTACAATAAACATTATAAAATAACATTTTGCATTAATTTGGGGGCTCATTGTGTAAATATATTGATGATTGTATCGATAATTTTAATATCTGGTATTATTAAGCACACCACAATAAAAAAAATGTAAATGATGCTGCAGTCTCAGTGCATGGGCATGTTAATTTAGTATTAAATTAATACTATTATATGTTTTTTATATGTATATATATATATATAATTTGCCTTTTATTTTAGTTTTCAGTTTAAATTTTGTTAAATTTTTAGTACTTTTATGTTTTTCTCACATTTATTACTTTGTTAAGAATATTTCTAAATGGTTTTAATTCATTTTTATTTCAGTTTTAGTATTATTATGAGTTAATCATTTTAGTTCTCGTTTTAGTTGTTTTCTCTCAGTCCTTTGAATTTTTCCTCACAATACTTACTTTTTTCTTCAACTTAAATATTTCAGTTAGTTGCCAAAGCACCATTTTAATTTTCATTTATCTAATATTTATTCTATTTCAGCTTTATTTCAATGAACATAAATGCTGTTTAATAGTTTTAGTTAATAGTTAACCCCTGCAGTGCAGAATATATGGTGATCAGAATTTTTGTAAAAGGTAATGATCACTGATCAAGAATCTCTGGAATCATCTACTAAGTGCAAATATCAATTTCAGCAGAACTTTTAATTTCTTGCCTGTAACAAACACCTGAGGGTCGGTGACACACACTCCCGTCAGGATCTGAAGCTGAAACTGGACTTGTCCCGACAGCCCGCAGTTAAACTGAAGATTAAGACACATTACCAGAACTGGAGAGATCAGGAAATTGGAGTAAGAAAACAGCATCCGATTTCTTTATCTTCTTCATCCTCCATTCCCCTCTCCTCTCACACCCTATCGCTGTTTCAATCTCCACTTCCTTCTAACTCATCATTTCCCCATTTTCCTGATGTTTGAAACCTGCTGTTTAGCATGTGTGTGTGTGTGTGTGTGTGTGCAGCAGTTCAGCGTGTGTGTGCAGCAGTTTAGCGTGTGTCTGTGTGTGTGCAGCAGTTTAGCGTGTGTGTGTGTGCGCAGCAGTTTAGCGTGTGTGTGTGTAGCAGTTTAGCATGTGTGTGTGTATGTGTGTGTGTGCTGCAGTTTAGCGTGTGTGTGTGTGTAACCCCTCCACCCGGGTCCTACTCGACCCGCTCCGAGCGGGCCTCGAACCCGGGTCTCCGGCATGAGAGTCAGGCGCTCTAACAAGGAGGCTAAAGAGCGTCTGTCGCTAGAGCGCCTATTGAGATCAGAGGAGTGAGGTTTACTCGCACAGCAACTACTAGCTGGCCTCCGTTACATGTGCAGCAGTTTAGTGTGTGTGTGTATGTGTGTGTGTGTGTCAAGTCAAGTCAAGTCAAAGTCAAGTCAAATATATTTATATAGCGCTTTTCGCAATACAGATTGTATCAAAGCAGCTTCACAGTATCAATCAAAACAACTTAACAATGTTTGTTTATTACTGGAAAAAAGACATCCAAGTTTGGTAGAGCAGCATGTGTGTGTGTGTGTGTGCAGCAGTTTAGCATGTGTGTGTGTGTGTGTGTGTTAAAGAGTGATCTGTATTATGAAAGGTTCTGTGTGTTGAGTGTAACTCACTAATGACTCGTGACACAAACAAGTCCTGCGTTTCTGAACTCTTCCCGTCACGTCACACTTCTCATCTGAACACGCTGACCTCAGCGCAGCTTCATTCATATTTCGCCCGCCGATGTTCATGAATAATCGTGACTGTGAAGTGAATGTTAAGAACTTCATATTCATATGCTGGGAGACGAAGCGCTGAATCCATCAGTTCTGAGCTTTAATATGTTCTCTGGAGCTTTAAAGGCTTTGAACGTTCGTCTGGAATGTAATTTCACATGCTTTTCTCATGTTTAGTTGGTTTTGGTTCTTAAAAATATTTTTAAATGGTTTTAATTTATTTTTTATTTAGTTTCACTTCAGTTCTTGATTTTGCTGCGTTCACGCCATGGTCGTTCTATGACTTTTTTCACAATTGTAGGTTTATATAAACCAATTCTGACCTTTCTCGTCATTCAAACTTTTCCTTGCAATTCTGCCTTTTTTTTATTTATTTTTTTTATATCATTTGTCACAATTCTGACCCTATAACATGCAATTGCAACTTTATATGACACAATTCTAGTCTAGTTTTTTTCTACTGCTCACACACATTTTCAAAACTTTACCCACAAATCCAAGAATTGCACACACAAAATGCCTCAGATCTCTTGCAAAATGAAGCACTGCATTCAAAATATCACACACACACATCTCAAAAGCAAACATTTGTCTTACGTTGCAAACACCTTGCCATAATATTATATTTTTAGATATATTACATGCACACAGTTATTCAAAACCTAAAGCTCTTCTTTCATGAACTCCTCTGTACATTTCTAGTCTAGAATTGGCAGAGAGATGTTGAAAAATTCATGGTAAACACGAAATAAACAATTTTTTTTTACTCAGAGCATCTGTGGTTGTGAATACAGTATTACATACTCCCCAAAACCTGTAACTCGACCTTTGACCTATTATAGCCTATTCTAAAGCCATGATTGGCTGGTGTTCAGTAAAGACATGAGTGTTTGCACATGTGAGAAGTGTGTGTGTGTGTGTGTGTGTGTTCCCTATCTCTGATGAATTACTATGGTGTTTTGAAAAAGGAAATCAAGAGACTTCCTGTTAGATTTCTGTGTGTTACATAGAGATTTGTGTGTTGTGGTTTGCAAAAAGTGTTTTTTGAAATTGAAAACTGAGTCGAAGGCTGAGATTTAGTGTTTGGTTTTGCAGATTTGGTGTGCGTTTCTGGTGTTAGAGTGTCAGGTTTCAGAAATTGTGTGAAAATTAAGAATTTTGTGTGTAAGCAGTCGAAAAAAAAACAGTATTTCTCACAATTCTGAGAAAAAAAGTCAGAAAAAAATTCTGTGAGATAAGTCGCAATTACCTTTTTTTAATTGAGTGGCAAAAAACAAGCCTCCATATCTATGCGTCTCTGCAACACTATCAAGGCCTGACTGAATCTGCAGCGCTCACGTGGAACTATTATTTGAATTTAAGCTTTAAAGCTACACTGTGTAACTTTTTTAGTTTATTCTTAGCTAAAAACACTTAGTTCTTTCAAAAATATATGTGCTCATTAATGTATATTTACTTGGTTCAAGTAATAAAGTATTCTCGTGAGTGTATAATATGCCATTGAAAATACATACGGGTGAGGGGTTCTAATGTCGGTCGCCATGTTGCCCCTCCATCTTGAAAGTACTTTAGCCAAAGAGGGACATCAAGCTTCGCCTTTCGCGTTTTAACACTCGATGGCACCGTGTCGAGGAGGTCGTACTGGAAGCCATGTTAATCTTGGACTCCATTGGCCACCGTAGGAGTTAAAACAAAATCGAAATTTAGAGGAACAGAAACTAATATTCACTGGATGGTCATATACCTTTTCACCGCTAGATGGGGGTAAAAATCACACAGTGTAGCTTTAAAGCAACACCAAGTAACGTTTCCTCTGCTGTCGCCCTACAGGTTGGAAGCGGAATTGTCCATTACCGCTGTTGTAAATACTTTAGCCTAGCGCATCCTACTGTCGCACGCGCGCTCGCTGTTTATCCAGCGCCGGCTTTGGAATGAACGATGTCCACAGACAAGCTAGAGTATGATGCATGATTTCATGAAAGTATGATGTATTGCGACATCAGAAACGAAGAAAAACAAAATAATGACTATTGTAACGCTTGACGTAAAGCAAGTCAAATTTGTAGTTTTCTTATGTCTCATTAGAACTACAGAAACGCGATCTGGCAATCTTACATAGCGTGGTTATAGCAGATACAGGACCGCAAAGCGGATCCAGAAGTGCCTTTCACCCTGTTACGACTTGATGAACCACTGAAACCATTTCGGAAACATTATTTTAAGGTAAAAAATCTTACTTAGTGTTGCTTTAAGTACAAGTATTTAAACATTCCCAGTTTACAATGTGTAGTTACGAGGACGTGAACGCTTTTTACAAGCTGAGATCTGGTCATTACGTCATGTGTGTGTGTGTGTGTGTGTGTGTGTGTGTGTGTGTGTGCGCACCTGTACTTCAACTCACACATCGAAACGCTCTGCTGACATCAGCACGGCTTCTACTCGCAGATATTCACAATGAATGACCGTGATTGTGAAGTGAATGTTAAAAAGCAAAACAGATTAGAGGATCATATTCCTATTCATAGAGACGAAGCCATAAACACACTGATCCCTGAACAGCCTCAGTCCTGCACTTTAATGCGTTCTCTTGAGCTCTACAGGCTTTGAAGGTGTTTCCTGAACCGGAGAACAGTGTCACATCTCCAGGGATATACAGTAACAGCCCTCGTCTGGGTCTGAGGTGAGCACTTCAGGTGTACAGTCACATGACCGGTGTTTACATGCATTAAATACCCACACTGTAAAAAATAATGTGATTTTAACGGTACAAGACTGTAAAAATGCTACAGTGAAAAACTGTTAATTGGTTAACAGAAAGTTTCTTTTCTATATACGGTAAATAACTGTGATAGATCTAATGGTAAATTTACCGTTAAATTTACAGTTTTTGAAAGTGAAAAAGAACAACTGTATAAATTACAGTAAAAAAAACGTAAATTGACATTCCCACAGTTCAGTGCGTGACACTTCACATTTGATGTATTTTTGTTGAAATAACTGTTTCTTCATAATTTTCTTAGTTTTTTTCTGATCAGTTATGTACATTAGGGTTTTTATGTTACATTTAATGTTGTTAAATTAATGTTTATTGCATTTTTAAAATTTCATACTTCTATACATCTATACATTTTTTTTTTCTTGTGGAAAAGCTGCTTGTGATGAGCTTTGATTGGTCATGTGACTCTAATCTCTGCTGTGATTGGTGGTTGTCAGTGAATTACAATGATACAAAACAGATTTCTATACTTCAATAGGTCGGTAAATTAACATTATATCAGATAATGAAATACGGTTTATTACTGTAAATTTTAAGTTAAGTTGCTACCGTATTTTTGACGGTAACGTTTTTTATTTTTTACAGTGCAGGGTGATATTGACAACAGTGCACTGAATACTGTATCCCACAATGCAATGCGTTTTTCTTGACCTTTCATTTCCAGTGTAGTGAATGATTCAGAATATCAGATGTGATTTTTCATACACTGTCATAATTTAGTCACACTGCTGAAAGTTTGAAGAAAAACAAAAGTAAAGCGATTTTTTTTTGCCACAATTTACACTAACATTCAACAGTTTGAGGTCAGCTGGATTTTTTTTATATTTTTCGAAAGAAATGAATACTTTTATTCAGCAAGGACACATTAAATTGATCAAAAGTGACAGTCAAGACATGTATAATGTTGCAAACGATTCTATTTCAAATAAATGCTGTTCTTTGTTCTTTCTATTCAGTAAATAATCCTGAAAAGAAATATTTAATGTATCCCCGTATCCACAAAATATGAACTGTTTTCAACACTGATAAAAATCATAAATGTTTCTTGAGCATCAGATCCTCATATTAGAGTGATTTGTGAAGGATCATGTGACACTGAAGACTGGAGTAATGATGCTGAACATTCAGCTTTGATCACAGGAATAAATCACACTTTACTGTATATTCACATAGAAAACATGATTTACATTATAATCATATTTCACTGTATTTTTGATCAAATAAATCCAGCATTGATGAGCAGAAGAGACTTTACTTTTTCTGCATGTTAAAAATATCACTTATAGCACCAGATGAGCAGCTCTCTCTCTCTCTCTCTCTCTCTCTCAGAGGTGTTTGCGGTTTCGACAGTGACCCCGTGACCCCTGCGTGACCCCTGCGTGACCTGTCTGATCCAGTGTGTGTTCCTTGATCACTCAGCTGGAAGTGAACACATTCGTCGGCAGCACAGAGGGACGATGCTCAGGTCACACACTCCGCTTTTACAGGTAATTGACACACACACACAAACACACACACACCCACACACTGGGTTTCACTGAGGATGTGTTTTCTAGACACTATTTGTCATTTCAATCCTGTCCGAACCGAAGCGTCCTCAGGAAGAGCGGCTTTACTGTGCATTTACACCTTTATTATTTAACCATGTAAAATAACAGATGCTTCATCCCATCAGACGTGAAGAGAAGATTAGATAATATTATTTATATTTCTTATGCATCTGTTATGATTATTTTAGATTTTAAGATTTTGTATTTTTACTGGAATATAGTAGAAAGAAATTCTCATCACATTAATGATCATTTGCATGGAAATGTTCTTAATTGTTGTCAAAATGCATTTTTTCAGACTTAAAGAGACGATTGTATAATATTCTTTTTATTTCTTATGCATCTGTTTATTGTTATATTTGTTATTATGCGCTTTATAAATAAACTTGCCTTGTCTTGCCTATAATTTATAATATGCTGAGAATTTTATAATTGTACGGCATATATAAGTACATCATCAGAGTTCATTTTATGTTATACTTGGGGAATTTTGCCAAGAATAAAACAGAAGTTACAGACCGAAATGATTTATGATAAATGTACATTTGTGTACACTACAGTCCAAACGTTTTGGGTCGGTAAGATTGTTTAATGCTTTTGAAAGAGTCTCTTCTGCTCACCAAGGCTGCTTTTTAAAAACAAAAATACAGTAAAAATTTTGAAATATTACTATACTTTAAAATGTCTCTTTTCTATGTGAATATACAGTAAAGTGTAATTTATTCCTGTGAATGTTCAGCATCATTACTCCAGTCTTCAGTGTCACATGATCCTCCAGAATTTTATTTTTTACTGTAATATAGTACAAAAAAATCTCATTATATTAATGATAATTTGCATGGAAATGTTCTTAATTGTTGTAAAAATGCATTTTTTCAGACTTTTTTATTAAACCATGTAAAAGCATATTCTAATATGATGATTTGCTGCTCATTATCAATGTTGAAAGCAATGTTGTTTGTGCTTACTTTATATTTTTGTGGAAACCGTAATATATTTTATTTTTCAGGATTCTTTGATGAATAGAAAGTTCAAAAGAACAGCATTTATTTGAAATACAATCTCTTGTAACATTATAAATGTCTTTACTGTCACTTTTGATCAATTTAACGCATCCTTGATGAATATAAGTATCATTTTCTCCCAAATCTTCGAACGGTATAGTGTATATATAAATGTGGATAATCTTATGTATAATAAAACCAACAGCAAAATCAGTCCCATCCTCATCAGTGCACGAAGTCTCAGACAATCATTATTTAAAGATGTTAAATAATCTTCTTCTTTTCTGTTGCTCTTATTATTTTTCATATTGTATGTTTTATTATGAGCTGTTGTAACGGGTTTTAATGAGGACCCTGTTCACAGTTCATTAGAAAGATCACGGATGTTTAAAATCCTTACAAGCACATTTTTGCTGTGAACACGAGCTCTAGAACGGGCTTTTCATTGGTCTGCATTAATTATTAACATGTTTGTTGATTTATATTTTATAGCTCACAGCAGAGGACTGAGTTTTGATGATCCGGAGCGCCAGAGCTCGGGTTCAGGGAACATTTGTCTGCAAACATTTCTAGATCTGAGAGTAAAAACTATAACTTTTAATGAAAGTGTTTTTAAGGCACTGGATTAATATTATGAAGAACTAATCCCCGGATTCGCCAGTTTTCCAGGTTAAATGCATCTAATCTTTGAGTAATGCATAGTTTTTGTTTGAGGCATTTATTTAGGCAAGGCAACTTTATGTATATAGCACATTTCATATGGCAATCCAACGTGCTGTACTTAGAAATGAATAAAAATAATCACAAAATAAAAGCAAGGAAAATTAAAACAGTTATTCAAAATGCTTTAGAAAGGCATTAAAATATCACACTATGGCAATTCAACGTGCTTTATTATAGTAAATAAGCACAAAATAAAAGCAAGGGAAATACAAACAGTTATAAAAGGAATTAAAAGAGATTTAGCACTTTGTTTTCTGAGAAAGTCTGACGGCAATGTCTACACACGTTGTTGGCTAAATTGCACACAGAGAGAAATGATGAAAGTTTTGCATGTCTATTATTGTGCTGTGAGATTCAGTCGATGCCTGTAAACACATATAAAAACTAAATGATGCGCTCGTCGTTCCACATGTCAGACGTGAGGTTTGGCTCATTCAGGGGTTCTTGGCCAGAATAGAAACTCAGAGATCTCAACGCCTTTAACACCAGATCAATGTGCTGTGAAACATCAGGCTCAAACACACGTCCAGGCCATATTCACTGCGCTCTGGTTGAAGACCAGAAAGATTTCATTTTGATCACACTAACCATTCCAAGTCTTATTTGTTTAAGGCAAAACAGATGAAAATAATGTATTTACACATCATGATATGCATATTTTTAATCTGATGATAACCTAATAAAAGTATTTAATAATGTATTTACATATCATGATCATTTTATTCTGGCTTTTATTTATCCTAATCATTTTGTTGTTGTATTTTTACTGGAATATAGTAAAAAAAACCAAAAAAATAAAAATACTGCATTCAAGCATGGGAATGTTTTTAATTGCTATCAAATTAATGTTAAAATACACAAATAAAAATCTGATGATAACAATAGAATTATTAATTTATGTATTTTTACATCATTATGGTATTTTTTGTTTGTTCTGGATTTAATTTATCCTATAATTAATCATTACATTATTGTATTTTTACATTACATTAATGATCATTTGCATGGAAATGTTCTTAATTGTTGTCAAAATGCATTTTTTCAGACTTTAATTTTTACTATAATTAATTATTGCATTAATTGCATTTTACTGGAATAAAATATAACAGAACTGACGATAACGTATTGAAATTATCGATTAATGTATTTATACATCTTGATAATATTTTTCTGACTTTAATTTATCCTGTATCTAATCATTGCATTATTGTATTTTTACAGTACAAAAAAAAAAAATCATGGAAATGTTCTTAAATGTCATCAAAATAATGTCTAAATGCAGAATAAAAATCCGATGATATCATAAAATTATGAATTAATGTCATCATAATATTTTTGTTCTGGCTTAAACTCATCCTATTTAATCATTGCATTATTGTATATCTAGAATAAAAACACTGCATGAGTAATATTGCATGAAAATATTTTTAGATCATCAAAATAATGCAAAGAAAAGATTCTAGCTTCATTTTCTTCACGAAACTATAATTTCTTGCAACTTTTGACTGTTTAATGATTCACTTTCCTCAGATGATCAGCAACACCTCCGAGAAGTGGAGGTCAGAGAACAGATATCCGGCCGTTATCTCTCCATCTCTGTCTGTCCATCTCTGTTTCTCTCTCTCTGTGTAATCGCCCTCCTCATCTCATCCATCGTTCCCAGTGTAACTGTATTCCCAGTCTCTGCCGTCGGCTCTCAGTAATGGATCTGATGATTATGATGATGATATCTGATGCGTATCTCTTCTTTGAGTTGCTAAATTCATCCTGTCAGTTCATTAGTTGTCAAGGAGAAGAAGTGTGCATAACTTGGGTTTGCAGGTGTGTGTGTGTGTGTGTGTGAACCTGACGCTCGCTTTTCCACACGCGTGAATTCACAGCTATTTGTTTTAATTCTGTTAACTCTACACGCAATCATAATGGATTATGTGTGCATGCATGCTCTATTAATAGCTGTTACCTTCTGTCTCTTGAGCCTGCGCACATTCTTCTCCTTTTGTGTTTGTTTATCCACTATTTTGATTCATTTAATGATGCTTTCAATTAGATAGCACGTTGTACCATGTTTAAACGTACAGAATTGCACTCAATGCACCGAGATTCTGTCAGGGTCTGTTTATTAGCATGAACCTTCAGCAATAATGCGTTAGTCAGCACTGCATTCATATGCTGTTATTATCTGCACTGTCAGAACTACAGTACTGCATATGCATAACTCAATGCAGCAATACAGTTCATACAGCCTCCTAACTATATCTGTGAATCATAAAAGGCATGAAGTTAATTGTTGTAAGGCTACAATAAACCCAGTATGCATCGACACAGTGTCCTCCAACAGTACTTGGACACTAAAGCAAGTCTTCTCTTCTTTGGGATGCTGGATCCATTCTGTCGTGTCGTTTAGGATTCAGCGAGCTCGTTACATCTGCTGTGTGTGTGTGTGTGTGTGTGTTCATCTTCAGTGGATTCATCACATTAAGAAGCACAGAGACACAACGCCTTTAGCCTTGATTTTCAACATCTGTTTTATTTCCCGGCAAACAGGAAACATTTTCAGAACGTTCATCTGACGGTTTTAAATGTTACACTTGTTTTGGAATGTTCAGAGGAAATTCAAAAGTAACCATTAAGTTTCCCATTATATATTTAAAACTATGACATCTTAGTAAAAGGGCAGTAATGGAGCCCGGATGTCCACTAGTGGAGGCGTGTGTTACTGCACCCAAACACACTCTCACTGAACGCTCATTTATGGAGATATCAACCTAAAATTTGGAACACAACTTGTTCAGGTTTTTTTGCTTTGCTTTTCTTGCAGTTTTAGAGTAAAACATGTCTATATTCCAAAGCATTCTTAAATTACAACCATTTAAGTTAAGTTACAATCAAATACAAACATTTAAAAAAAAAAAGTGATTTTCATACGCGAAAAAAGGGGGGTGACAGTTAAGGGATTAACGTTTGTAGAGCCATTAAAACGTTTTTAGAACATTCAGAAATATCTGAGAACATATATTGGTTAGCTGGGTCGTTTTCGTCAGATGT
>CM060603.1:44485168-44505168 GCA_030578255.1 Tiaroga cobitis
CATCCATCACCTGACCTTCACACACACACTCATTTTCTCACTCTCTCCCACATGATTTCCCAGAGCTGGAAGAGACACTTTGATTACGCTGTTATCATGCGTGTGGGAGTCGCTGTGACCCTGAAGAGTGTGAGAGACGTTCACCTGCGCACCTTATCAGCGCTCACTGCGTTCATCAACACACACACACACACACACACACACACACACACACAGCGCTTCATATCAAGTGTGGCTTCATCGGCGGACACTGTAAAACACGAGGTCAAAAGTTCAATTCGGAAAATTCAGAAACTAAAGTCATTCCTGTTCTGCAAACTTTAGAAAATTGTTTTGTTTGTTTTTTATTTATATTTTTCAGCTTTAATTTCAAATAATGAAAACATTTTTAATTGTTTTAGTTCACATTATGGACGGTTCAGACTCTTCAACTTTATCACTGCAAAAAAGGCTTTTCTTACTTAGTATTTCTGTCTTGTTTCCAGACCAAATATCTAAAAATTATTAAATCAAGATGCATTTACAAGATGAGTGAAATGACATTAGATATTATGTCTTGTTTTCTGGGGAAGTAAAAAAAAATAAAGTGAGTTTTTGCTTAAAACAAGCTAAATTATCAGCCAATGGGGTGAGAAAAATAATATTGTTTCTGCTTGAATTAACATTATGTTTCTCACCCCATTGGCAGATAATTTTGCTTGTTTTAAGCAAAAACTCACTTAATTTTGATTAATTCCCCCAGAAAACAAGACATAATATCTTATGGCATTTTCCTTATTTAGTAAATCTTCAATTAAGAATTTTTAGATATTTGGACTGGAAACAAGACAAAAATACTTAGTAAGAAAAGCATTTTTGCAGTGTATTCATTATAATTTGATCGTTTACATAAAGAAACGGCTGTTCATAAAAAGATAAAGTTTGATTATTGTGTAAAGGATTGACAGATTGTTTACATGAGGTGTAATTTATTACTCACTGATATTTGCGTGGTTGTTTTCCCACCAAAACGACATCACTTCCTGGAGGATGATGTCATTGGTGAACTTGTGTTAATTAAAGGGATTTTAGAAAACAGTAACAGGATGGAAAGTGATATTAAGGACACAGCAAAACCTGTAAATTCACACTAAATCAATATATTTTCAAGAAAACATGCTTGATTAGGTAAAAAAAGTATGAAATGTTTCCTATAGTCGGTTTTTCATTGTCAAAATTAGTGCTGCACTCAGAGACACGAACATCCACTCCAACCAAATTATTTAAAATTCAGTTTAATATTTTATCCATATTAAAGACCTGAAATGAATGACCTGAGAAAGCAACACATTTAAAGTTGTACTTCGCCGCTGGCAAAATGGGCTTTCAATAAACCTTAGCTAAAGGCGAATTTTGTTTTAATAAATATTTAATATACACCGGTGCAACCTGACTAGAGAAAACCTGACTTTTGCCAAATAGGTATTTTGATTCAAATAAATCAGTCACAAAAGTTCAAATATTTCAATGCATCTGATGTTCAAATTGCATCTGAATATTCCACATGTGCATATGATTGGAAATAATCTTTATTGGAAATAAATGACTGAAGACCAATGACAGCTGTGCAGATATTCTAAGTTTATGCCCGACAGCAACATAGCAGATCTCATTCATAACTTTGATAAAAGTTTTGATCCAGTTGTTGATCCAATGTTGACAACTGTACATAAATGATATAGATCAGTGTGTGAATGTAATCTGGGCGTAGTTTACTACACAATCGCCATATTGTCATCATCATTACCTATTATTTCGGGTAGCTTTCACCTAATTATTTTGAAATTATTATATTTTTCTATTTACTTGAACTTTTTATATTATGCTTTTATTTGTGTTTTTTCTTTGTCTATTACTTTCATTAACGTATTGTATGTTGAATTGGATTTTTATTCTTGTGAAGCGCTTTGAGAGCCTGTACTTTTAAAGACACTATAGAAAATAAAGTTTATTATTATTATTATAATAATATTATCATTGTCATTGTCATGTTGACGGCATCAGTTGCATCGCCTCATGGCATTGTAAAGTGTCTATACACACTTCAGATGCAGGTCATCCGGGTACTTTTCAACCACTCTTATGACTATATAGACTGTTTTTCACCTATATAGTAGGGAAGTGGGTGATTTCGGATCTGGTACATGTGGATTCAACACCTACCAGATGTGGGCCGAATCTGGGCCGACACTATGTTGCTGTCTGGGTAGGAAAACTTCAACACCCACAATGCACTGGGGAGGTTGCAGTTACGCTTAACAGTCAAACACCGCCTTGCTTTAGTAGGAAATACTTCTAAGCAAACTTGTAGTCGACTTGTATTTTTCCCGGGTGCAAGAATTCAAAGAGTGAATGTTTAGCGGGAGTGGATTTGTTTCGGTTTCAGTGAAGGATCCGGCGCATTTTATAGGCTGCGGCAAAAGGCTGCAAAGAATCGTAAATATGTTTGTAGTCAACATTTCACACTGAATGACCACAGACACAGTAGAGGTGTTTGATTTGAAGTGCGCTTCTGGATCTTTCACTGGAAACCAAAAGAAACTCCCCAGACAGCACTGTAAAAAATAATCGTGATTTTAACGGTAAAAATGCTACAGTGCAAAACTGTTAATTGGTACATTTAATGTAATTTTACTGTAAAATCCCGTTTTGAACGTGAAAAAGAACAACTCATTGTATAATTTACAGTGAAAAACCGTATCACCACAATTCCCTGCGTGACACTTCACATTTTATGTATTTTTGTTGCATGTGTTTCCTTATAGTTTTCTTGCTTTTTTTCTGATCAGTTATGTACATTAGGGTTTTATGTTACATTTAAATGTTGTTAATTTAATGTTTATTGCATTTTTTTAATTTCATGTGTGTTACCATGATGGTGTTTAATGTTTGTGTGCATGACACTGTGCAGCTTCTTTATGTAAGCATTACCCTTCTTGAGGAAGAGCTGTTAGTGATGAGCTTTGATTGATCATGTGACTCTCATCACTGCTGTGATTGGTGGTTGACAGTGAATTACAATGATACAAAACCGATTTCTATTAGGGGTGTGACGAGATTTCGTGCCACGAGATCTCGCGAGACTAAACTGTGACGAGATTTCCCGTCGAGTGAAAAGCTGTCTCGCGATATCGATTAGCCATGACTGAGCGTGAGGGTGAGATTACCATAGAATATTCCACCGCTACACTCATATTCGCCTAAACTATCGTTTTGCTGTTTTTATAAAAAAAATTAAAACCATAAACTAATGTAAAAGTCTGCTCTGCTCATCCAGCACGAGTTGCCGTTGCAATCAGTTTAAATCACTGCAGCACGAATTACAGTTCACTGATCGCGTGACGATGGCGGAGGATTCGTTGCGCAACAGACTAAACGTCTGATAAATGTCTTATCTTGTAGAATGCGCGCTCAGCACAGCTGATCCCTATACACAGAGTACGCGCGATCACGAAAGTGAAAGTAAAACACAAGCTCCCTGATATGCATCAAGCAACAAATTAGGCCGCATACATACAAAAGTCCGTCTCCCAATACCCATCTCTGGACTGTTTATTTGCGGCTATGGTCTCTGTTTGCACTTCGAATATTGAGAGAGTAGTGTAATGTCTTAAGGACAACAGACAAGGAAGGCTCTGTTTCTGAACTTACAATCGGAACGCAAGAACAACTGTAGAGACAAACACACCAGCCTCGTTTCTCTCTACCCGGCCTTTTCCGAACTCACCGCATTAACCCTATAACTGCCGGTGCAAAATAAAACCGCAATTTCAAAACAATTATAAAGAGTCTGTGTGCTAACTTTGATTATGGTTGCACTTGCACTTATTGTTTGCACTTAAGACTTCAATGAGTTCAGTTAGGAGGTTACACACAGCCTCAATCAAAGTTCTGAAAGCGCGTTATGTACAGTAAGGGCTGAAGAGACTAATGTGAAATCATACAGGAGAAAAGACAGTCAATAAAAACCTTTTACAGTGCTTGTATATTGTTTTCTTTTAATGCATTTGATCATTCATATTAATAAAGTAGACCTGAAATGACATGCATTAGAAGATTATTAGTTAAACATTGCAAAATGCACCTGCATACTATTCTTCCAGTCATGAATTTTGTCATTGAGGATTTCTGATAAATTGTGCAAAAATCTCGTCTCGTCTCGTTCTCGTGAACCTAATCTCGTGTCTCGTCTCGTCTCGTGAGATAAGCGTCTCGTCACACCCCTAATTTCTATACTTCAACAGGTTGGTAAATTAACCTTATATCAGATAAGTAAATACAGTTTATTACTGTAAATTTTAAGTCAAGTCTGTAAAACCAATAACGTTGCTACCGAACCGGAACACAATACAATGCTGAATAAAGGCGGAGTTTTTGTTATTTTTGAAGCAAAATGTATTTTCGATGCTTCAACACACTCTAACTAACCCACTGATGTCACATGGACTACTTTGATGATGTCTTTATATCCTTTCTGAACAAGGACAGTATACCATACACACATTTACAATGGAGGGACAGAAAGCTCTCGGACTAAATCTAAAATATCTTAAACTGTGTCCCGAAGATGAACGGAGGTCTGACGGGCTTGGAGCGACACGAGGGAGAGTCATTAATGACATCATTTTCATTTTTGGGTGAACTAACCCTTTAATAACCCTCTGCCGATCCGACTGTTCGTGGGTGGTTACAAAAACACGAAAGCATAATCTGTACACTGTAAATGATTTCTGTTGTTTTCACAGGATTATACTGTTTTTCTCAACAGTTTCTTACTGTATAATCTATGTACAGTAAGTTACAGAAGATTTAGTTGTTTTCACAGTATTTTGTTTTTTCAACAGTTTTGTACTGTGCACGCAGTTGACAGTATGCTACTGTAGAATTTCAATGCATTCTGGGAAATTATCAGTTAATCTAAATACAGCAGTGCAAATTGGCCGCGAAAAACACCACACACAGTTCCACGGGTAAAATAATATGTTAGCCTAATAATGTTATTCTTACATTAAAAAAAATGTAGCACTGGGACCATTAACAGCCTTAATTCAGTGTGCATGACAGCGCATTTGAATTTTGAAAGAGTTTCGTGTCAGTGGTGTCGCTGTCTTTTCTGCCGACCTGGAACTTCTTCATCTGGTAAGTAATAACTATTACGGATTCATGCTAATAACTTTAAAGTTATTTAGAATAGCTGACCACAATTTCTATATTCAATTTAATCTATTCTAGACATTTTACTATAAGATGTGTACAATATGATACTCTTCAATGTAGCCTATTTTGGGACATGTTACTGTCAATTTAAATACATTAGTACGAAATGACCGCGAAAAATAACCACAACAAGCTGCCATTTTATGAAGAACTCTTCAGTTCCCTTCCCTCTGTGAGTGCTAGGGCTGGGTACCGAGTTCGATACTTTTTAGGTACCGACCGAATTGCCTCGATACTACCGAGTATCGAAACATGTCTTGTTTTTCGGTACCAAATTTCGGTACCTAAGTGGTTAATCTCGTCAACGTCGGTGAAACAATAAGCATGCAGCATGATTGGCTGTGGCGGAAAAGTTTACGCGGCTGCCCAGAGACTTGGCTCGTCGCACGTGAGGCTGTGAGGTGCGTGTGTGTGTGTGTGTGTGTGTGTGTGTGTGTGTGTGTGTGTGTGTGTGTGTGTGTGTGTGTGTGTGTGTAAACGTCCCAACCCAGATAGATAGAAAATATGTGGAAATGATCCAAAGAGTACCTATGTGCCAGACTCGATGCCAGAAGCAGGCGATGCAATATTTTCGACAAGATAATTGCTGCCAAGACCGGTAACACGGTAAATCTGATAAGGCAAAGCGCACAGAATACACTTGAGAGTGTGTTCACACCGCTCGAGTTCAAACGCGTCGCCCAATTCGCGTCATTCGCGACGCCCGGCGCGAATGATGCGTCTATTCGCGTCTTTGCATTGACTTTGTATCTAATCTACTCGCGCAAATAATTAAATTCGCGTTCGGTGTGAACAGTGAACATACCATTAGTAAACACTTGTTCATTAATAAACAATTAAAATATCTCCTTGCTATTGTTTCCCGACACATCCATAATCATTAGGCTACTTTTGCCAGTGCTTTGCGGCAAGCTTCATGTGTGCGGAGCGCGAGGCATATATCCGCCCCCCAGTAGCCTATATTTAATTTAATTCACATTTATTTGTATAGCGTTTTTCACAATACATATCGTTTCAAAGCAGCTTTACAGAAAATGCATGTGTCTAAATTACAATTTAGAGTTATCTGTTATCAGAGGTGACAGTGTAATGCATTTCAATTAATTTTCATTCAATTTCATTGTTAAACAATGCATTAAGTTAAGGCAGAAACAATGAGCTCATTGAGGTAAAGAATATTGTTAAATGATTAGGAAACATCAAAAAAACTTTAGCATTGGTGCTTTTTTACATACTCAAAATATGAGTGTAAAAAAGTCAACAAACTGAAAAAATGAAAATAAAAATTAGGTAATGTTATATTGTTAAAACTGGTTACATAAAATTGGTCTCGAAAAAAGTATCGTTCAGGAACCGGTATCGAAGTCAAGGTATCGGTATCGGTATCGAACATTTTGTTACGATACCCAGCCCTAGTGAGTGCGCAGGCCGTGCATCGCGTCGCTGTCGGCAACGTTTTCACCATACATATGATTTATCTGGTTAGTAATTTTATATTTTTAAGCAAACCATATCAGTTACTTACGTTAATAGATGTAGGCCTACGTTAGAGAGAACTGGCCGCGGCATGTTTTATAACGTCTGTATAAGTCAGACGCGGATTTCTTTAATGTTGATAGCCTAAGTGACTAGATTAAATGTGATTTTATTAACATATATATCTCATATAGCCTCTTATAAGGTCAAAATGGTCTAATCATTTTGTTATTTATCACGTTAAGTCGGTGGAAGCGCCTGCACGTTCATTATTTTATAACTTTATAGGGTTGGGAATTGAAAATCGATAAATGTATCCTGAAATCGGATATCCAAGGTTAGGATTCGGATTATTGTTATAAAATTAAAGTTTCGATTCCTCTTATTGATTTTTTCACGCTTATTTTCGTGTAAATCCTGACCTGGCGATTTGAATTAATGTTAATGTTAGTGACAGTCTCTGGTGGCCCGCAGCGCCCAAAAAGTGCATTTTTGTCCAAATACAAAGCTATGCGTGACATTTACAGTATTGTCTGCTATAATATCGTAATTGTTTTTTTTAACTACGTGTAAACTGAAATGTACTCATTTGAAGGGAAAGAAGCTTTTTTGTCATTTGTCAAGCTTTTTTTGTCATAAGATGTAAATAGTATCACACAAGCAAGATTGATGTTTTCACGTGATCGTAAATGAATTGATTTTAAACAACAGTCCAACAAACAAGATGTTAGTATTAAGTGAATTACACTGTTTAGCCAAAAAAAAAAAAAAAAAAAAAACGTTTTTACTGTATTTTAACTGTCTTGTCTGTTCTGCTTTTCCACAGGTGTGAGCTGTGCATATTAAGAAGACCCCTATCCATCTTGACAACGAATTGTAAATCTAATCTAATTTAATTATTCTATTTATCCAACTACTATAGTATATACTACTATATACTATTAGCCTATACCTTGGTCCAATACTGACCCACTGAAAACATTTTAAACAGATTATTATCCATCTGGGAATTTTGAACAGATAATTGCCTATCTGCAAGTTGTTAAGAATTGTTCTGTGAAAATACACAATAAACGTTGTTGTACAGTTTAAGGTTCAATTGCATAAAATCTTGGATAGAGAACTTCCTATTGCAAATGTTAGAACAATAAGTCTGCATATAAATGATTATGAATACCGTAATGCAAGTTTTTCATGGCACATGTGCATGATGAGGTTGTTTTGTGTTTAGTTTTTTTTAAAAGGACACTGGATAACTTGTCATTTTGTAATACTCATCTGGATTGGTGGTTTACTCGTCAAAGTTTACATGTCTTCCAGCCCTGCAAATCTGGTCCTCTAGTTAGAAAGGAGCCAAAAACCCTAAAGTCAGCCACAGACCAGTCTGACCAGTTAGACAGTCCATCTCAAACCAGTAGACCATAGACTAGTTTAAGCCGTTTTCCCCCTTTCTAATAGATTGATCAGATCGTGCCCCTTTAATCTTTTCTATTTTACCTGTTCATAATAATTTTTTGCATGAATTGAAATGCATGATTGTTCATGATTGTCATGCATGATTTTTATTGTATTATATTACATTATTATTATTCATGTATTTAAATGTACATATGTAAATGTACTAATGTGTTTGAAAATACACAATAAACCTTGTGCAGTTAAAGCTTCAATTGTTCTTTTTTCTATTTCCCATTAACAGTTAAAATAATATTTCTACGGATTTTCTACATATTCTACAGGTTACACAGTAGCACTATAAAATAAATACAATAACATTTCATAACTGTATAATACTATACAGTATTATTTAAAATTAACAGTGTAATACTGTACTTTAATATGGTAAGAAATTACAGTAAAATAATGTTATTTAATTTTACAGTATGCTTAACAGTACTGTAGTTAGTGTTACGGTAATTTTACTGTTGAATGAAATACAGCAAGTACTGGATAATCGTTGCCAGTAAGTTACTGTTAATTTGACAAGAATTTTTTTACAGTGTAGTTTTCACAAAAGCTCCGGAGCTTTAAAGGTAAACGTGAATTTCTCTATCCAGAGAACGAGTAAAACATTGTCCACTTACATATAAAGCCCAATACTGAGACTGTAACTCTACAGAGCGGGTTGAAGATCGGCGAAATTACACTTTAAACTGAGGAAATGAGCTAGAAAACAAGAAACTATTGCTTCCAACACAGAAACAGTGAAATAAAGGAAAACAGAAGGAACAAGCGCTTGTGAACGCAGTGCGAGTCTTGAATATTTTATTCATTAACGTTTGATCTTTAATTGTAGCTGTAATTAGTGGAGATCAAACCTGCATGTCGTGTCGTATTTAATATGGGATGTTCTGTGGATTGTGCGGGATGAACTGAGAAACACAATAGTTGCTTATTAATTGATTCATAATTGCTGTCAAGGGGGGTTAACTGGTTTCTGATCTTAATGCAAGTAATCCGCATGAAGACGCTGTGATTCCTGCCAGAGTTTGTTCATCGCTTTACCTCTCTGAGTTTCCTTATATTATCAGTGAACACATCAACATTAGTTAACTCAGTATTTCACATGTTGACTAAAGCATTTATTAGCCTTAATGTTAATTTAGCTAATTATTCAAATAAAAATGTAATGCATGAACTATATAAGCAGTTGTTCTTATGAACATAAACAATGAGCAATTAATTTGTTACAGTATTTATTAATGTTGCTTAATGCATTAAATAATTATTGTTCCCAGATTTATTAATGCATTTTTTTATATAATTGTTTCATTTTAATACTTGTGCTTTTTCGTTTGACTTTTTCCAATAGCTTTTATTTATTTTTATTGCCATTAAACAGTTAAACTTATTTCATTTGTTACATTTCCATTTTTATCATTTTTTTAAGTTAAATTCAATACATTTTTTTAAGGTTATTTTGTCATCTAATATTCATATTAATATTATGGTAACACTTTATTTTACAGTGTCTCTGTTACACATATTACATGTACTTACTATAGTAATAACAGTAAATTATGCATAATTACATGCATTTAACCCTCAACCAAACCATAAACCTGATTATAGCAAGTACATGTTGTTAATTAATATTACTTAGTACATATTTGTATAATTACACTATAACAAGAGCACCTTCAAATAAAGGCTTACACTTTATTTTAAGGTGTCACTGTTACAGTGTAATCATATATTTAACCACTGAGTAATAATAATTAACAACGTGTACTTACTATAGGACTTACCTTAGGGTTTGGTTGAGGGTTAGTTGCATGTAATTATGCATAATTTACTGTTATTACTATAGTATAGTAAGTACATGTAACGTGTGTAACGAGACACTGTAAAATAAAGTGTTACTGAAAATGTTGTATATTATCAGTAAACATGCGACTCAGTCAGAAGTCTTTGCATATTCTCCATAGATTTAAATACTCGCATAATGAATGCATTAATCTTATCTAACACTATCACTCCTTCGCACTGAAAACTAATGGCTGATGTTACTATAATGTTCCTGACAGACTGATTTGAACAGGTTTTCTGCGACACTATATTACCATCGGTCTATTCTTGAAGCTGTCAGCGTCTCGACAGTGATTGACAGCCATCGTTTCTGCACTCGTTTCCACAGCTTCCTCCAGTTCCTCAAATTAAAGAGCTAAAAAAGCTTGACTCCACAAAAAAAACATAATTAATATGCTAAATATGTTGTTCATTATCTGATGAGCGCAGGCTCTGAGGGAGTCCCGGGGCCCGGCTCACGGGGACGCCCGGATCCACACTGACTTTGAAGGGGTAATTCAGTCCAGGACCTGAGGGAGAACCTCAAATTGAAATGTCTTTGACAAGGCCTGACAGGTTTAGAGGTTTGTGCTGTACCTGCAGGCGGAGAGAGAGAGAGAGAGAGAGAGAGAGAGAGAGAGAGACAGACGAGAGAGAGAGAGAGAGAGAGAGAGAGAGAGAGAGACAGACGAGAGAGAGAGAGAGAGAGAGAGACGAGAGAGACGAGAGAGAGAGAGAGAGAGACGAGAGAGAGAGAGAGAGACGAGAGAGAGAGACGAGAGAGAGAGACGAGAGACGAGAGAGATAGAGAGCGAGACGAGAGAGAGACGAGAGAGACGAGAGCGAGAGAGAGAGAGAGAGAGAGAGAGAGAGACGAGAGAGAGAGAGAGATAGAGAGCGAGAGAGAGAGAGACGAGAGAGAGAGAGAGAGAGAGAGACAGAGAGACGACAGAGAGAGAGAGAGAGAGAGACGAGAGAGAGAGATAGAGAGCGAGAGAGAGAGAGACGAGAGAGAGAGAGAGAGAGAGACAGAGAGACGACAGAGAGAGAGAGAGAGAGACGAGAGAGAGAGAGAGACGACAGAGAGAGAGAGAGAGACGACAGAGAGAGAGAGAGAGAGAGAGACGACAGAGAGAGAGAAAAGCAGGCCACAAGAGGATCTGATCGTCTGAATGATTTCAACCCGCAGAGAATTATGTGCAAACTCTCAATGTGAATCATAGGTTATATATATCACCCTAAAATCTAAAGAATAAGAAACAGCATTTTTCTCAAAGAAAATGAAGCCTTGTGCGAGTTTGCAAAATGATGCATCCATTTTTAATCAGCAGAAACAAATACTAACAATTGTTCTTAAAAATTAAAATATATTCACATTGCAATAGAAGAAATGAGAATTGTAATGGCTTTATTTTCTCTATGCAACTTTTTTTTAAACTTTTTATTTCGAGTGATATTTGATCCAGTTGTTCTTGATGGCATTCATGAGATCGAGAAACTGGAGATCCTGAAGTGCTGAAGCACACGATGAGTTTCTCACGAGGCGTTTCAGAGAACGAGTGATTATCGTCTATCGCTGGAGTAATAATGAAGAACAACATGATCCTGCAGACACGTATCATTAATGCTTGTGAATGTCATTCATCAGATCAAGTGTATGTATGTGCAAAATAAGATAAAAAATATTTTTTATTTCAATTTCTTCCATTTTGGGTGAATCTCATGAAACTTGTCAACAACATCTATTACTGATGTACAGGTAAAGCATCAGAATCATGTCACACACACACACACACACACACACACACACACACACAGTGGCCCCGTTCTGTCAGGTCTCCCACTGCTGCGTGCTGATTGGCTGTTAGGCGAGTCCTGGGACTCTTCATCTTCATCTGTGACTCTTGATGATTCACACACACCCTGATCCGAAACATGATTCACACACACCCTGATCTGAGACCAGCAAGAGGATCTGACACTCTCACCTCACACACTCTGTTACTGTAATAGTGTGTAATGCAGACCCGGCAGCTGTAACACTGTAGTAGACCGGGGCTAGTTGTCACATGGGGACGCTGTCAGATCTATATCTCGTTGTTTTTGTGTTTTTTTTTTCTGGCCAGAAAAGTTTAATATTTATACCATAAAATATCTACAAAAATTACAAAAACATTAAATGAAAAAAAAATATCGTATGTTTGTAATATCACATGGGAAAATGGTCAGGTCTATATCTCAGTATTGATATGATTTACAGTCAAAACCAGTCCAGTTAGATATATATATATATATTATATATTTTTTTATAAATATAAAATTATTAAACATTAATAAATATTAATAAATCTTTTGGACAACTGAGCACAATAAAAATATGACACGACCATATGCAAGTCACTATAAAATGAAGCTCAGACTGAACTGTGTGTATATTTACCCAACGTCGGGTCCGGGGCAAGTTGTCACATTTAAAATGTTTTGATTTTATACAATTTATTCATTACAATTGAAAGCCATGAAATTGCCTTATAATAGCCGGTTTTCGCTGTGACAACTTACCCCACATAGACATGTCTTAAACTCTATCCTATTCTTCAGCAGAGTAATGATGGAGATGTTAGCAGTTATGTTGTCGATACAGGAATAATCTCTATTAATGAGAAGAATAAGTCTCTATTATACATTCAGACTCTGAATATATAGAAACTAATGAGACTTTATTTTTGAGAAGAGATCATTTCTGCATGACCTCATGATGCAAAACTCCCTACAAACCTGTTATAAAGTAACACGCGAGTGTCTCAATGTTGCTATAAGAAGTAAATGTGACTTTAGTAACATTTCTGCTTCAGAAACTGATGCGACTGCTCTTCCTAATGAAGGCTCGGAGCCGTACCGTGTGTTTTCTCTCGGGTTCTCAGCATATGAGGTGAAAGCATGAGTGCTTAATGAAGCTTGATGAATGTCTGATGGCTCTCGATGCTCATCTGGAGCAGAACGCCGATGAATCATTGAGGGGCGAAGCTTTTAGTCGAATCATTCTCCCAAACGCCGTCATTATAAGCCACCGTATAACGCTGAAGAGCTGTGCCTGAAACAAGCCCTCAAATAAAGCTCATTTCACTCAACAAACGAGTTCAGAACGAAAGGCATTTTCACAAACATGTTTTTAAGAGCTTGAAATGCCTGACAGGAACACGGCCTTGAGGAAGTGAGATAATCGTAGACTAAACACAGTCCACTCGAGGCTCAACAACGTCTGTCCTGAGAGTCGATCACTGATACATCTCAAATACTGCATGAATACAGCAAATAAACACATGCACACACAATGCTGACTTGAGAAAACCATGAAACTAGCACACAATGTTCTCAGATTCAAGACATCAAAATTCCTTATCAAATGGTCTCAGTTTATCTTTACATTATTTTTTAGTTGCATGAAAACTGCTGACTCGCTTGTGTCTTTATGATTTTTTTTATGTCGGGCCAAAATATGTGTAGATGATATCCTAAATATATGTGTAGAAGATATATGTGTAGAAGATATATGTGTAGAAGATATCCTAAATATATGTGTAGAAGATATATGTGTAGAAGATATCCTAAATATATGTGTAGAAGATATCCTAAATATATGTGTAGAAGATATCCTAAATATATGTGTAGAAGATATATGTGTAGAAGATATCCTAAATATATGTGTAGAAGATATATGTGTAGAAGATATCCTAAATATATGTGTAGAAGATATCCTAAATATATGTGTAGAAGATATCCTAAATATATGTGTAGAAGATATCCTAAATATATGTGTAGAAGATATCCTAAATATATGTGTAGATGATATCCTAAATATATGTTGTATAAAGCAAACCTTAAGAAATTATATATTTTTTGCATAAAAAAATAATTACATTTAAACCTTCAAATGCCAAAATACAGCATAAATGTTCTGTAAGGAGCAAGGCATTTTTTTCTTAAAATACTAATTATATATTTTTCATTATAATGTTTTTTATTCTAATTATTTTTCTTAACATATTCAGGGTGCATATTGAAATATATATTGAACAATATAAAATATTGTTTTATTAAAAAGCCCAGAGGAAATGTGAAAAATATATTGGTAACACTTTACAATAGGGCCTCGTTAGTTAACAATATATTTAATGCATTAACTAACAGTGAGCAATACATTTGTTGCAGTATTTATTCATCTTTGATAATGTTATTTAAGACCAATTCAACTCTTTAATGTCAGCTTAGGTCCAATAAATAACTAACAAATACTGTAAACAATAACTAAATGTATCAGGAAATTTTGAAATTGACTAATAAATGTACTAAGAAATATTTATTGGAACCTTTGTGTAAAGTGTTCCCAATATATTTATATTTTATCTTCTATATTGGCTATTTGTCTCTGAGCTCTAGGGGTGTAAATCGGACAGTTAATCACAATACGATTCGATATCGATTCTCTCAGCCAGCGATACGATATTTGCCGATACCTAAAAAAATTCTACGATACGATTACGATTCGATTCAGGGCTATATCGATCGATTAATCGATTTAGATCTTATGTGCCAAGTGTACACAACCAGTTACATTTATTAACTCACAATACATTCAAAAATATATTACGCATGAAAGTTTAATTAAACTCTTTGAAAATTGCACACCCTCTCCCAATTGGGACATTTACAAGTTGTTTGTTACAAGTTTAAAAAAAAACATGATGAAAAGGAACAAGAACGGAGTTATCTGTTTTAGCAAATGAACTCTTCTGTTATATTAAAGTTCATTTAAAGGATTTTTTTATACATTTATTGTGTGGTAAAAGCAGATAACTCTACATTTCATGTTTCAGAGTTAAACAAAGCCAAGTAATTGCTATGATACATAATAAAACACTTGGTTAATCTGTAACGTTAATCTCCTCAGATGACGTAGACGCCTGTCAAACTTTGTTGTTGTGATTAACGTACACGCAATACAGAGAGCTTTTCACGCACCACTAAACGTGCTGCTTTAGACTCCGTGAAAAACTTTCAGCTTTTATTTTCCTTTTACGAGCCGAAGAAGATATCACGGGTTCATGAAGTTCGCTGAAATCCATCCTCGATCACTTTTAGTCAGCTTACGAAACTCCTCTCAGCTAGCGCGTCTTTTCAAAGTGACAAGCAGCTTTTATTGTCACCTGACCTGAATACTGCGCACTGAAACTTCTCGTTTCTGCTGTAAAACAAAAACATAAACTCGCGATGCCTTTACAGTGGAAAATACCAGCTTTTGTGACAAAGGTTTCAGTCAATCTTGTCAGGCGTCTATTTCAGCGGAGAAAAGTTACGTGAGGATATGGAGTGTGTCAAAATAAAGGTACCGTACATCGATATTTTATGTGTGGTATCGATGCATCGTATCGTTAGACATTTGATCGATACATCGATCCATATCCAGTGTTGGGGAGTAGTTAACTACAAGTAGCGATTTTAGGACAAATTTAAGGACGCACATACAGGTGATTAATGGCCATTTTAAATGTATTAATTATCCTGCTTTATTGCTCTCTATGTTACATCAAATTTCTATTTCTGATTTAATTACAATGAACCGCCATGATCTGTCTGCCAGTTTGGTAATGAACATAAAAGACCACTAAAGTTTGCGCCATCGTGTTTGTCAGTTGAACAAAAAATGTAATCTTAGTTTGTTTATCGCACGACAAAGGCTTTGATCTTATTAAACTGCTGTATAGATTTGTTGTGACTGGTTTCAGAGCGAACCGAACTGTGCTCACACAAGCAGCTTGTGATTCAGGTTCTTCTTTCACAGTAAATTCTGCGAGCTCCATCACTGCATGTGAGCGAGTTTAACGTGCATTGTCAGCGCCACATGTGAGCGCTTGTATTTTCTTGCCAAAATGCAACCATCTCACAATCGGTATTTTTGAGAAAAAGTCTATACATGCAATTTACGTTGGATGTATATTTTGTTCTTGCAATGTTGTATTTGTTGCAATTTTGCACTTTTGACAAACAATCTGAGATATTTGAGCGTTGTGTGTAATAAAACAATAAAAATCATAATTGTATTGCATTGTTTTAAACACTAAATATTTAACTTAAAACATTCCTCAGACACTTATTCAGTTATTTATAATATATGTTGTTCAAAAAAAGCAAAAGTAGTTTCAATGTAGCTAGCTACTTTTTGATCGTAACTTGTAGTGTAGCTAACTACTTTTCCAAGAGGGTAGCTAGCCTGTTGTTTAACTACTTTAACTAACGAGTAGCTTGTCAAACTACAGTTTCAAAGTAGCTTCCCCAATACTGTCCATATCGATGTATTGTTACACCCCTGAGCTCTGAAAGAGAAACATCTAAATCAACTCTTTCCTCTGAGCGATTGAAACACAGAAGAGAGATCGGTGTGAAACTGATTTTTTTTGGACGGAGTTTAAAGAGTTTAATGTGTTCTGTTGGGTATATGTGTGTGTGTGTGTGTGTGTGTGTTGACTTCAGACGACAGTATTTATTGCAAAGCCGCAAAAAAACAGGCCCTCCTGCTGCGCTAGCTCAGCATATTTGTACTTCTGTTGTGAAATCTGGCAAAAATCAGACGTGGGATAAAAACTGCCCTGAGGTTACATGAGGAACAGATTCAGAGTTATGAGAGATACAACTAGTTTCAATAATAAGCCTGTCATTCATAAGCACGTAATCTGAAGATGGTTATTGGTTAGACAGCATTTAACAACACTTTTATTGACTACATCACAGTAAAATACACTACCGGTCAAAAGTTTGGGTGTCAGTAAGATTTTTGTTTAATTAATACTTTTATTCAGGACACATTAAATTGATCAAACGTGACATTAAAAGACATTTATAATGTTACAGAGATTTCTATTTCAAATAAATGGTGTTCTTTTGAACTTTCTATTCATCAAATAAATTAAAGTATGATGGTTTTCACAAAAATATAATTTCATCATTGATAATAATCATAAATGTTTCTTGAGCATCAAATTTATACTGTATAAATCATCATATTAGAGAGATTTCTGAAGGATCATGTGACACTGAAGACTGGAGTAATGATGCTGAACATTCAGCTTTGATCACAGGAATAAATTAGATTTAAAAAAATATTCACAAAGAAATAGCTATTTTAAATTATCAGAATATTTCACACTCGTTACTGTATTTTTTATCAAATAAATGCAGCCTTGGTGAGAAGAGACTTCTTTCAAAAACATTTAAAAATCTTACCGACCTCAAACTTTTGAGCTGATCTGAATCCTCTAGGTCTACAGGCACTGCAAGAAACGCCGTTAATCAAATGTTGGTGTTTTATAGCTTACGAGTCTTTTCGAGGTGTTTTCACGCCTGAAAGTCCGCACCAAGGTCCCAACCTGCAAAGTTCATGTTTTGATACATTTTACACATTCGGTAAGTTTTGGTTTGGTTTCACATTGTAATTATGCAAGCGCACTAAAGAACTTTACATGACATATGTACGTCCTGTCGTCATGTTGCATCTTGACATTGATTGGTTAGTAAACGGACGTGCGTCTGACGTCATCGTGTTTTCAATTCGGCGGTAACTTTGCTAAGAATGAATTTTTTTTTTTGTTATTTGACCTGAATGAACGAACATCGTTGCCACTATACTGTTATTACCTGCAGCACCAACTATACTCAAGGCTAGTTCAAATTCACCAAATGAACGTCCTCTTGTGTGAACATTTTATCATCACCGGCCGGAAAGGAGGAGAAGACTGCAAGCAATCCTGCGGGAACCACCGGAACTTCCTGTAAATCCTCTGAAAGTCCGAACCATACAGAAAATGCGTTCACACTAGAAACGAACCAAACCTTTATTCAGTTTGATCAGTTTCACACCTGTAATTTTGATTCGGATCAAACTGAAAAGTCCGAAAATCCAGACCAAATAAAGTGTGAAAGGGCCCTTACACTGTGTCCAAACCAGACGCAATGCGATAAGATTCCAGCGACAAATAATTAGTCCATCCACACTAGATGCGACGTGAATGCGAGATGCGTCAAAATCAATCAAAACCCTCAGCCAATCAGAACAGCGTCTGGGCGGAGCCTCGCAGCAAGTGCACGGCAACGGAGAGTCATCCTGACGGCACTCGCAAGAAAACGGAGTGCATTATCAAATTCACAAATATTACACCATTTAAAAACAGGGCTCTCAAGTGTCACGCATTGAGCGTGACAGTCACTCTTTTCGGTCTTTTGTCACGCACTCCCGCCACACATTGTAGGCCTATTTCTCACGCTGAAAAACTATTTATAAAATATTTAATATGCCGCAGCGCCCCAAATGTCTCTGGCCGCGTCGCTCTCTCTATGGACCCAGCAGGAATCAAGCGCGTCTCCCCTGGAGTTCTTAGTTGAGCCTGCCACTTATCAGCCAATCAAAAAAAAAAAGAAAGGGGTTACACAATACCCAATCAGAAAATAGCACTATTGTATCTGGGCAAGATTCAATATAAGTCATGATCTTCTGTTTTAATGTTACAAACAAAATTCACAGCTTGTTTGACACAAACTATGACAACTTGACTACTGTTAGGAGAACATTTCCCAGATAATTAGCATCAGTTTTTTAATGAGTGTCTGTAACTTTACTGACTTAGACAACAGTTTTACAGCCTGTTCACTGACAACACCTGCTCAGAACAAGTAGTCTAGGCGTAGTCATATTTTTGTTATCACACGATGACTGACATAGTCACATTATAAACATTTGATTTCTCTCTCCAAATAGGCTTAATACTTTTATAAGCACTAAATAAATTGAAGTGTATTGCATAGTTGATGTTATAGGTCACTTTTAAAGTCATGTAATATTTTAGAATTATATCCTGGCCATGGATGCCATCTGTCTTTCAAAGATGTCAGGTATAAAGCAATTAAGCATCCTCTCATTCGCCCTGAGAGGAAAGGCCCCTAAAAAGGCCAGGGTAGAGGATGCCGGCCCAGAGAAGGTGCATGGCGAAAAGGGCCCATTAGAGGAGGAGACGGTGCAGGTAGAAGAGAATAAATACTTTGTATTTGGTTGAATTGTCAGTGTCATGTGTCAAATCTTCGCTTTTGCAAGTCTGAGCAATTATTAATAACAACAACAAAAACACTAATAATAATATTACTAAAGAAATACAACCATTGTATTGGGGGGGAGGGGTGGTCACTCTTGCCCGTCTTTAAAACTTGAGAGCCCTGTAAACAATATTAAAAATAAATACATAGCGGGCTACTGAGTTACTAACTTACTACAACAATCTTTGTCAAAGAATACACTTGTGTGTTCACAGTTTGAACGTTCTTGTTTCCATTTGTTTACTTTCAAGATCTGAGGTGAATTATCCATTGTTGCTTTTACAGCTGCAAAGCTGGAGCACTAAATGATATTCAAAGTCACATTACACGCTTTTAACATTAAATACAGCCCCTAAAAAGTACCTGAGATTATCATTGCCACACTTTGTGTCTGTTGTTCCAGCGCAACGTCGCAGAAAAATAGAAACCGTTTCTAAAACAGAATCTTCGCGTGTGGCCGTTGGTCAAAAACTCTGATTAACATGGAAAAAATAGCCTACCTTTCATCGCGCGTCGCGGCGTCGCGTCCTTGGTTGAAATTCTGAGGATCCTGACAATGGAACAGTCCTTGACGTAGCATCCTCGAAATTCCGGCTTCCGAGGATCCTCCCTTGACACTGAGAAACAGCTGGGGTGCTTTCACACCTGCCTCATTTATTTCGGTTGAATCGCATTAGAGTTCGTTGTTCCCCTTGGTGCGGTTCGTTTGGGCAGGTGTGAATGCAGCAATCGCACTCGGGTGCGCTCCAAACGCTTTCAAACGAACTCTGGAGCGGTTAGTTTGTGGTGAGAACGTGATTGATCCTATAGTAGACCCAACTGCCAAAGAACTGCGCATT
>CM060603.1:44510168-44602668 GCA_030578255.1 Tiaroga cobitis
TCATCTGTGAAAGAGCATTATATTCAGCTTGTCATTTAGAATGATCTGATAATCCTCCACTTTTAGTGTAGTGTAGTGTGTAGTGTAGTGTGTAGTGTAGTGTAGTGTAGTGTAGTGTAGTGTGTAGTGTAGTGTGTAGTGTAGTGTAGTGTAGTGTAGTGTAGTGTAGTGTGTAGTGTGTAGTGTAGTGTAGTGTAGTGTAGTGTAGTGTAGTGTGTAGTGTGTAGTGTAGTGTAGTGTAGTGTAGTGTAGTGTAGTGTGTAGTGTGTAGTGTAGTGTGTAGTGTAGTGTGTAGTGTAGTGTGTAGTGTAGTGTAGTGTGTAGTGTAGTGTAGTGTAGTGTAGTGTAGTGTAGTGTAGTGTAGTGTGTAGTGTGTAGTGTAGTGTAGTGTAGTGTAGTGTAGTGTAGTGTGTAGTGTGTAGTGTAGTGTAGTGTAGTGTAGTGTGTAGTGTAGTGTAGTGTAGTGTAGTGTAGTGTGTAGTGTAGTGTGTAGTGTAGTGTAGTGTAGTGTAGTGTAGTGTGTAGTGTGTAGTGTAGTGTGTAGTGTAGTGTAGTGTAGTGTGTAGTGTAGTGTGTAGTGTAGTGTAGTGTAGTGTGTAGTGTAGTGTAGTGTGTAGTGTAGTGTAGTGTAGTGTAGTGTAGTGTGTAGTGTAGTGTAGTGTAGTGTGTAGTGTAGTGTAGTGTAGTGTAGTGTGTAGTGTAGTGTGTAGTGTGTAGTGTAGTGTAGTGTGTAGTGTGTAGTGTAGTGTGTAGTGTAGTGTAGTGTAGTGTGTAGTGTAGTGTAGTGTAGTGTGTAGTGTAGTGTAGTGTAGTGTGTAGTGTAGTGTAGTGTAGTGTAGTGTGTAGTGTAGTGTGTAGTGTAGTGTAGTGTGTAGTGTGTAGTGTGTAGTGTAGTGTAGTGTGTAGTGTGTAGTGTAGTGTGTAGTGTAGTGTAGTGTAGTGTAGTGTGTAGTGTAGTGTAGTGTGTAGTGTAGTGTGTAGTGTAGTGTAGTGTAGTGTGTAGTGTAGTGTAGTGTAGTGTGTAGTGTAGTGTAGTGTAGTGTAGTGTAGTGTAGTGTGTAGTGTAGTGTAGTGTGTAGTGTAGTGTAGTGTGTAGTGTGTAGTGTAGTGTAGTGTAGTGTGTAGTGTAGTGTAGTGTAGTGTTGTGTGTAGTGTAGTGTAGTGTAGTGTAGTGTGTAGTGTAGTGTAGTGTAGTGTAGTGTAGTGTGTAGTGTGTAGTGTAGTGTAGTGTGTAGTGTAGTGTAGTGTAGTGTAGTGTAGTGTGTAGTGTAGTGTAGTGTGTAGTGTAGTGTAGTGTGTAGTGTGTAGTGTGTAGTGTAGTGTAGTGTGTAGTGTAGTGTAGTGTGTAGTGTAGTGTAGTGTAGTGTGTAGTGTAGTGTAGTGTAGTGTGTAGTGTAGTGTAGTGTGTAGTGTAGTGTGTAGTGTGTAGTGTAGTGTAGTGTAGTGTAGTGTAGTGTAGTGTGTAGTGTAGTGTAGTGTGTAGTGTAGTGTAGTGTGTAGTGTAGTGTAGTGTAGTGTAGTGTGTAGTGTAGTGTAGTGTGTAGTGTAGTGTAGTGTAGTGTGTAGTGTAGTGTAGTGTAGTGTGTAGTGTAGTGTAGTGTGTAGTGTAGTGTGTAGTGTAGTGTAGTGTAGTGTGTAGTGTAGTGTAGTGTAGTGTAGTGTGTAGTGTAGTGTAGTGTGTAGTGTAGTGTGTAGTGTGTAGTGTGTAGTGTAGTGTAGTGTAGTGTGTAGTGTAGTGTAGTGTGGTGTAGTGTGTAGTGTAGTGTAGTGTAGTGTGTAGTGTAGTGTAGTGTAGTGTAGTGTAGTGTGTAGTGTAGTGTAGTGTAGTGTAGTGTGTAGTGTAGTGTGTAGTGTGTAGTGTGTAGTGTAGTGTAGTGTAGTGTGTAGTGTAGTGTAGTGTAGTGTGGTGTAGTGTGTAGTGTAGTGTAGTGTAGTGTAGTGTAGTGTGTAGTGTAGTGTAGTGTGTAGTGTAGTGTAGTGTGTAGTGTAGTGTAGTGTAGTGTAGTGTGTAGTGTGTAGTGTAGTGTGTAGTGTAGTGTGTAGTGTAGTGTGTAGTGTAGTGTAGTGTAGTGTAGTGTAGTGTGTAGTGTAGTGTAGTGTAGTGTAGTGTAGTGTGTAGTGTAGTGTGTAGTGTAGTGTGTAGTGTAGTGTAGTGTGTAGTGTAGTGTAGTGTGTAGTGTAGTGTAGTGTGTAGTGTAGTGTAGTGTGTAGTGTAGTGTAGTGTAGTGTAGTGTGTAGTGTAGTGTAGTGTGTAGTGTAGTGTGTAGTGTAGTGTAGTGTAGTGTAGTGTAGTGTGTAGTGTGTAGTGTAGTGTGTAGTGTAGTGTAGTGTAGTGTAGTGTGTAGTGTGTAGTGTAGTGTGTAGTGTAGTGTAGTGTAGTGTAGTGTGTAGTGTAGTGTAGTGTAGTGTAGTGTAGTGTCGTGTGTAGTGTAGTGTAGTGTAGTGTGTAGTGTAGTGTGTAGTGTAGTGTAGTGTAGTGTAGTGTAGTGTGTAGTGTAGTGTAGTGTGTAGTGTAGTGTAGTGTGTAGTGTAGTGTGTAGTGTGTAGTGTAGTGTAGTGTAGTGTAGTGTAGTGTGTAGTGTAGTGTAGTGTGTAGTGTAGTGTAGTGTAGTGTAGTGTGTAGTGTAGTGTAGTGTGTAGTGTAGTGTAGTGTAGTGTGTAGTGTAGTGTAGTGTAGTGTGTAGTGTAGTGTAGTGTGTAGTGTAGTGTAGTGTGTAGTGTAGTGTAGTGTAGTGTGTAGTGTAGTGTAGTGTAGTGTAGTGTAGTGTAGTGTAGTGTAGTGTGTAGTGTGTAGTGTAGTGTGTAGTGTAGTGTGTAGTGTAGTGTGTAGTGTAGTGTAGTGTAGTGTAGTGTAGTGTGTAGTGTAGTGTAGTGTAGTGTAGTGTGTAGTGTAGTGTGTAGTGTAGTGTGTAGTGTAGTGTAGTGTGTAGTGTAGTGTAGTGTGTAGTGTAGTGTAGTGTGTAGTGTAGTGTAGTGTAGTGTAGTGTAGTGTGTAGTGTAGTGTAGTGTGTAGTGTAGTGTGTAGTGTAGTGTAGTGTAGTGTAGTGTGTAGTGTGTAGTGTAGTGTGTAGTGTAGTGTAGTGTAGTGTAGTGTGTAGTGTGTAGTGTAGTGTGTAGTGTAGTGTAGTGTAGTGTAGTGTGTAGTGTAGTGTAGTGTAGTGTAGTGTAGTGTCGTGTGTAGTGTAGTGTAGTGTAGTGTGTAGTGTAGTGTGTAGTGTAGTGTAGTGTAGTGTAGTGTAGTGTGTAGTGTAGTGTAGTGTGTAGTGTAGTGTAGTGTGTAGTGTAGTGTGTAGTGTGTAGTGTAGTGTAGTGTAGTGTAGTGTAGTGTGTAGTGTAGTGTAGTGTGTAGTGTAGTGTAGTGTGTAGTGTAGTGTAGTGTAGTGTAGTGTGTAGTGTAGTGTAGTGTGTAGTGTAGTGTAGTGTAGTGTGTAGTGTAGTGTAGTGTAGTGTGTAGTGTAGTGTAGTGTGTAGTGTAGTGTGTAGTGTAGTGTATTGTAGTGTGTAGTGTAGTGTAGTGTAGTGTAGTGTGTAGTGTAGTGTAGTGTGTAGTGTAGTGTGTAGTGTGTAGTGTGTAGTGTAGTGTAGTGTGTAGTGTAGTGTAGTGTGGTGTAGTGTGTAGTGTAGTGTAGTGTAGTGTGTAGTGTAGTGTAGTGTAGTGTAGTGTAGTGTGTAGTGTAGTGTAGTGTAGTGTAGTGTGTAGTGTAGTGTGTAGTGTGTAGTGTGTAGTGTAGTGTAGTGTAGTGTGTAGTGTAGTGTAGTGTAGTGTGGTGTAGTGTGTAGTGTAGTGTAGTGTAGTGTAGTGTAGTGTAGTGTGTAGTGTAGTGTAGTGTAGTGTGTAGTGTAGTGTAGTGTGTAGTGTAGTGTAGTGTAGTGTGTAGTGTGTAGTGTAGTGTGTAGTGTAGTGTGTAGTGTAGTGTGTAGTGTAGTGTAGTGTAGTGTAGTGTAGTGTGTAGTGTAGTGTAGTGTAGTGTAGTGTAGTGTGTAGTGTAGTGTGTAGTGTAGTGTGTAGTGTAGTGTAGTGTGTAGTGTAGTGTAGTGTGTAGTGTAGTGTAGTGTGTAGTGTAGTGTAGTGTGTAGTGTAGTGTAGTGTAGTGTAGTGTGTAGTGTAGTGTAGTGTGTAGTGTAGTGTGTAGTGTAGTGTAGTGTAGTGTAGTGTAGTGTGTAGTGTGTAGTGTAGTGTGTAGTGTAGTGTAGTGTAGTGTAGTGTGTAGTGTGTAGTGTAGTGTGTAGTGTAGTGTAGTGTAGTGTAGTGTGTAGTGTAGTGTAGTGTAGTGTAGTGTAGTGTCGTGTCGTGTGTAGTGTAGTGTAGTGTAGTGTGTAGTGTGTAGTTTAGTAGTTTAAGGCCCACATGCAGGAGTACAGCTGATGTTCACACAGAAGGACACACTGCCTCCCTGTGGTTCTCTGATCTCAGGGTTATCTGCTTCTGAAACGTTACTAAAGAGCTCTGAGGATATAAGCAGACGTGGAACGGTCACACTGTGAACAAGATGTTTCCTGCCAATATATAAATATAAGGTAAAAATAGAGTTTTCTCACCTTATAAATCTAGTTTTTTTCCAGACAAACCAAACCAGTCTCGAAGTCCTCAAATGTAGGGTTACAAACTTCTGCCTGGAGAGAAAAAAAATATATATACACACACACACACACGTGTGTGTGTGTGTGTGTGTGTATAGGGTTAGGGTTATTTTTATTTTTTATAAATGGCTATTCCCAACACTTTGAAAACACAAACTACATCATATATTTGTCATATGGTGTTTAGCAAATAGATGGTAGAATGCAAATCAAATCAAATAAATTATTAAAAGCTAATGTTATTGTGTTTATTATGTAAGAAAAGAAACTTAAAACTTAAGTAAGTTAATTAATAAAAATAAATTGAGAGAAATAATTAGAAAACAAGTTGTTTTTCTGTGAATATATAAATATAAGGTACAGAATAAAAATACCATTTGATTTTTCCTCACCTTATAATCTGAGTTGATGAAAATCATAAAATAACATCAATAATTAAAAGCTAATCTAACTGTGTTTATTATGTAATAAATGAACAGACAATAATTATTGAGCGAAAATCACCATGTTTTGCATTAGATAAAGACACTAGCTACAATCTTTGAACAAAATAAAACGATAAAATGCAAAGTAGCGTAATTACCGAGAACAGGAGAACCGCGTCGCCTGTGTTTGTCTCTTTAAAGAGCGCCAGCTGCGCAACACGTGACTCCCCGCTGAGCGTGTTTGAGGTGTGTTGACTTTATTAACACTGATGTTGAGCTCACACACTCACCACTTCTGCGGGATCCGATCAGGACAGACTTCATGGCGCCAGTGTCTCGGGTGTGAACTTCTCCATTCAGGCTCGATCTCCATCATCTGCTCGTTACAGGGGCTTTGATGCTCTTCTGCAGGTGCTAATGGCCTGAGAGCTTCTGCATCTGCGCACGGGACATCCAGACCAGACAGCACGATCTCATGAACATTTATACAATTACATTTATTTGCGTGCAATTTATACGCAAAAAAGGAGTTTTTGCGTAACCGCACTGTAACCCCACCTTGGGTAGGATTAGTGGTGGTGGTGTGTGTGATAAAGTGCGTATCATATACACGAGAAAACTGCGTATCATATGCATTTTTTGCGTATAATTTGCACGATAAATACGATTCTTGAGAGGAAGAGATCGGGCTGCCAGAGACCAGGGGCCTCATTTATTAAACGTGCACACGCACAGATTTGAACTTAGAGCGTGCGTACCCTAAAATCCGCGTGCGCCAACTTTCACACGTGCGTACGCGCGCTTTTTGTGCGTATGTTCGCTCTCTGATTCACACGTACGCGCATTTGAGAAATGATCGTAAGATCAAATGTAGGACGGTTTCTTTACGCAACATTTTATAAACGAGGCACCAGATCAAACACATAAAACATAGAGGGTTTGATAATCAAAAACAAACGAGGCTGAATCCAGCTTCTTATTCGCAGATTCTTATTGATGCTATCCGTTCCACCTTAAATGACGCGAACTGCCGCGTTTGCTGGCTTCTTATTGACGCTCAACTTAGGGACCGTGCGGTTTTTCACTTTTTCGCGTTTTTTAAGGGATCGTGTTACTTTTGTGTCTATATTCATACTAAAATAATAATTAAAAATGTTTTAATGCAAATAACACTGATATATCAGCGAAAATGGGCTGTAAAAATATAAAGGTACATAAATATAATTAGGCTACATTATTTTTTAATTATTGTACATGTCATCAGCTCAATTTAGGGATCATGTGGTTTTTCACTTATTCACACTTATTAGAGATCCTGTTAGTATTTTTTTATGTTTTCAGAAAAGAATAATAAACTATTTTGAAAGGTAAATAACAAATAATAATAACACATAAATTACTGTAAAACTATAATTAGGCCAACATTATTCTTTAATGATTGCAATTAACATCATTTGGATGTGTTCAATGTGTAACGTGGTGCGGTTGAGGCAGAGATGAAGCAGGATCCAAATACACAGGGCTAAATAATCAGGGACACACGAGCTATAGATAGGATAACAAGGGTGCGTGGTAAATGGGAAACACCTGGAAAAACTAATGACAAGACAGGGAACCACTAAACATGACAGGACACAAAACCACATCGTAACACAATGCATGTATTTAAAAATAAATAAATATTATTACAAATTTCACAAGGTAACCAGAGATTATGCACCAGCTTGGATCCAGCATCTTATGAAGACCCAGGTGACCCAGCAACTTTGAATACAAGGACTCCAGAACATCAAACATGAAGGATTATACAAAATTATCATTTTATAATTGCTTTAACATACACATTCATTTTGCTTAAATGTATATATGATATTTGTAAATACACTCTAAAAAATGCTGGATTGTTTTAACACTATTTTGGGTCAAATATGGACAAACTCAAACATTGGGTTTAAAATGTCATTTAAAAATGTAACCCAATGGCTGCATGGGTTTGTCCATATTTGACCCAAAAATGGGTTAAAACCACCCAGCATTTTTTGAGTGTACTATAATTTGTGGTAGCTATCTTATAACTTTACATTTTACATCTCATTAAATCCTATTGTGGTTTTGTAATACAGAAACCTGCATTTTGGTTTCAATTGCATTTTCTGCCCATTTCGCAGCGTTGTTTCTCGGCCGCCTCAGAGGGTGCGTTAAATTGGACATTGTCCCATTAGAGTAGAGCTCCTACTCTGATGAAATCCACAATTTGAGCAATTTTTACTGTAGAAATTTGTTTTTATGAAGTTTTGAATTTTGCACTTTAGACAGTGCACAATAAGCCGCCTAATGCATTTTCTGCCCATTTCGTGGCGCTGTTTCTCAGCCGCCTCAGAGGGTGCGTTAAATTCTACATTGTCCCATTAGACTAGAGCTACTACTCTAACGAAATCCAAAATTTGATTTTTTTTTTCCAACTTTAGACAGTGCACTAATTTTGTCTAAAAATGTCTAATTTTGTGCATGGTGACAGTCAAGGACAATGTGTATAAGGCCCCAGTGCAACTTTCTACGCACCATCACAATACAGCTAAGATATAGAGCCCCCAATTGAGCCAACAATGCAATGGCTTTTCATACAGTAAAAACATCTGAAATTGTGCATGATTATATTCAAGCACAGATACAGGGTATAAAGCATCAGTGAAACCAAGTAGGCCAACAATGTGATAACTCTTCTGTATTGTCAGATTGGGTCCATATCTTTCTATTGTACAGTAACCATGCAATGGCACTTTTAATTTAATGCAATTCAATTTAATTCATACATTCATTTGTATAACCCTTTTCACAATCATTTCAAGGTAGCTTTACATAAAATGCAGGTTTCTGTGTTACAAAACAATAGGATTTAATGAGATGTAAAATGTAAAGTACAGTTAAAAAATACCACAAATTATAGTATTTTACAAATATCATATATGCATTTAAGCAAAACTAATGTGTATGTTAAAGCATTTATAAAATGATAATTTTGTATAATTATTCATGTTTGACGTTCTGGAGTCCTTGCAGGGGTAGGTGTCATCTATTCAAAGTTGCTGGGTCTCCTGGGTCTTCATAAGATGCTGGATCCAAGCTGGTGCATAATCTCTGGTTACCCTGTGTAATTATAATTTGTAATAATATTTATTTATTTTTAAATACATGCATTGAATACATCCAAATGATGTTAATTGCAATCATTAAAGAATAATGTTGGCCTAATTATAGTTTTACAGTAATTTATGTGTTATTATTATTTGTTATTTACCTTTCAAAATAGTTAATCATTCTTTTCTGAAAACATACAAAAATACAAACAGAGTCTCTAAGTGTGAATAAGTGAAAAACCACATGATCCCTAAATTGAGCTGATGACATGTACAATAATTAAAGAATAATGTAGCCTAATTATATTTATGCGCCTTTATATTTTTACAGTACATTTTCGCTGATATATCACTGTTATTTGCATTTAAACATTTTTATTATTATTTTATTCTGAATATAGACACAAAAGTAACACGATCCCTTAAAAAACGCGAAAAAGAGAAAAACCGCACGGTCCCTAAGTTGAGCGTCAATAAGAAGCCAGCAAACGCGACAGTTCGCGTCATTTAAGGTGGAACGGATAGCGTCAATAAGAAGCTGCGAATAAGAAGCTGGATTCAGCCTCGTCAAAAAACAAGTGCACTGTGATTAAGTGTCCAGCAGTGGATTCAGCTTTTTTGTGGCACTTCATGACATTGAGATGATCTGGAAAAAGTGTCCAAATCACACTAAACCAGCCAGGGTATGTGCAATGTAGGCATTCCAGTCACTATCAAATGACGTTGAATTACATAATCACTGTATAGCAGTGTTTCCCAACCCTGTTCCTGGAGGCACACCAACACTACACATTTTCCAACTCTTCCTAATCGATCACACCTGAATCAACTCATCAGCTCGTTAGACTCCAAGACCAGAAATATATGGGTCAGAAAAGGGAGACATCCAAAATGTGCACTGTTGGTGTGTCTCAAGGAGCAGGGTTGGGAAACACTGCTGTATAGGCTACATCAATGTTTGCATTTATACATTTTGATGAATATATGAGTATGAATATATGATACAAAATAATACATATAATAAAACGGTTTGATTGGTGTCCACCATTTGATTGATGTCATATTATCCTATATTAAGCATTTAAATAACATTAGTGTATAGAGCCGTCTGATAAATAATTAAAATGACTGCAAAAAGCCTGATAGAGTCAAAGCATTATTTGTTTTATTATCTTCAGGTTGTGCGTAAAGGCAATATTTATTAATGTACATATAGATTTGTTATGTATAGAACTACATACAGTGCTTGTTTTTTATATATCACATCTAGATTCTAGATTACAGATCAGATCATTTAAAATCAAAGAAAATGTTTAAAAGTAACAGGGCGCGAACAGCACCGGGTGGACGCGCTGCTGCAGTGCACGCGCGGGGTAATACAGGCGCGCGCGCTGTCCGCTCGTGGCGTGGTGCTGAAATGACGTCACAGGTGGAAGAAATGTCGGCACAAGAAACTCGGCAGCGCGCATGTCCTGAACCTCCCGCTTCAGCTTCATCCGTCTGTTCTGGAACCATGTTTTCACCTAAAGACAAAACATATTAACATAAATATCAGCTTCGAAAATGTAGCATTTAATTCTCAAAAAGCACAATGTTGAACATGGTCAAATAACAAACATGTAGGCCTATATGTCATAATTGTGACATACGAAATAGTATGAACATACCAAGTCATAACCATGTCATACTTATGAGATTAAAAACTAGAAATTATGTTTTTTTTGTGTAATATGACTTTAAAGGTCATAATTTTTAGCCTTTCACAGTAATCATAATTTTGATTCAGTATGTCAATTTCAACTAAAAAAAATATAGATACACACAGACACACACACATTTTTAAATAGTTGACTTATAGTGTTACCTACATATATTATAGTGAGATGTCAAATATGCATATTAATTGCAAAAAATGCAAATAATTAAATTAATGTTTTTATGTTTATGCTTTATAAAATACAATTAATTAATTAAATAACGAATTAATATAGAAATGTATAGCCCAAACTGTGTTTTCAAAACCTGACATGAAACTGAAGCTTTGTTCCAAAGTTTAGGGCCTACACCAGAACACACATCTAAACATCCAACACTAAAACACGCATGCGCTGACTCATAGTTCTGGAGTGCATGCGACAGATGCATGTTTAAACTGCTATGTTCATGCATAACATGTCACCTTCTCTCATGCATACCTGTGTTTCAGACAGATGCAGCTTCTCTGCTATCTTGCGTCTCTGAGTCGCTCCGAGATATTTGTGTTTGCTGAAGCTCTTCTCCAGGCGCGCGACCTGCTCGGAGGTGAACTTGGTTCTGGCGCGGCGGCGCGCACCAGATTCTCCTTCACTGTCATCAGCGACATCATCACTCTCAGAGGCAGATGTGTACCCACAACTATCTGATGTGATGGGAAGAACATGTAAGATGCATTTCAAAATGGATAGCACGGTTATATTGTCTCTATAGCACGCATTGTGTATATCGTGCAATGTATACGCGGAAATGAGTTTTTACGTTAATATGATACGCACTGTAAACCCCTTGGGTAGGATTAGTGGTGGTGTGGTGGGGTGCGTGTGTATTATGCGTTTAGGTAGGATTAGTGGTGTGGGGTGCCTCGTGCCTGTGTATTAGGCTACATGCAATATGCACGTAAAAACTAATTTTTGCGTATAAATTGCACGATAAACACAATGCGTGCAATAGAGACGCATATCATGAGAGAGAGAAAGTCATACTTACCTATAGGGGAAGTCGGGGCCTTGTTCTCTACTTCTCCAATCAGATGCAGTGTTTCTGAAGATGCATCACATGGTTTATGCGTATTATCCAAATGTTGAGCATGGAAACTCTGGGACAACCACTCCACGGAGAAGTTCTTGGACATAATGTTTCCTCCTAAACACAACTCGATGAGCTGAGGTTCCTCTCAGACTTTATGCAGGAGGCGCGCGCTCATTTGCATGAGCAAAGAGACTCTCGGCGGAATTATAACTCTGTAATTGAAGCTAATATATGTCGCAATGGGCTTGTTCACACGTCCAGAGCACTTGTGATATCCAGGCGCCAGCGAGTCTGAGCACCTCAAGTACCTGAAGATCTGATGAATAATCAACGCACTGATACAATCAATGGTCATCCACTCAAGACAAGACATAATCCATCGACAGATAATGTGAAGATGAAAGACTGTCGTGGCTTTTGGGTGGATCATTGTTTTGCTTACAGTCGGATTAAGTCTTGATCCCCATTTTAGTTCAATCTGTCCAATCTATGCAAATTCTGATCGACCGGCAATATGCATGTATATTGCATTAAATCATTAATTGCGTTTTCATCATGGCTCTGTGGAATGTTGTCCTTTTGCAGAAGCATACAGTCTCGCTCTCGGAACCTGAGTGTGTTTCTCCTCCTGTCTCCTGTCAGTAAAGAGTGTATGATCTGAGCGAGAGGAAAAGAGAAACGCGTTTGATAATGGCAAGAATTCAGATGCGTCTCTGGCGCCTCACAAACCTCGAGTTTGCGCTATAAAACTGCTTGTTTCAGGTGCTTTTAGAATATACATGTATAAAACTTCTGGGCTACTATATATAGGCTTCTGCAGGCAAACAGGTTTAATTTAATTAAACACACAGTTTTGTGTTGCAATACACTGACAAAAAAATGGTTTAGGATTTACTTTATTTCCAAGTAAATTGCACAAATAACGGAGAAATGGCAAATAACACTTAAAAATTTAATATTTTCCTGTAAAACGCTCTAGTCTCGAATACTTGCAACTAAATACAAATAATTTTTTGCAGTGTAGAGTACGTAGGCCTACTGATGACTTAATTCATCAATAAACCATCTAAAGAACATAATGCAACTTCAAAAAAAAAGAAAGAAAAAGGGAACACAAGTCTTTGCTGATCCAAAGTAAACACATATGGGTTGTATTAAAAAGACTTGTTGTGAGATATGCCTTAAGTATGGGATGAAATAATGACATGATTTATTGTATGATTGATCTTGCAAAATGATCACACGTTATTAACCTCGACTGGCCTTCAGTAACCAGTTCGTTTTAATGTTATCATGAGGCTGATATAAAAGGGCGAACAATAAATACTGACATGGAACAAAACGGCTTATGAACTTAAACATGCACTCACGAGCGCGGGGCCACACATGCACGCACACACACGCACGCGCGCACACACACACACACACGCACGCACGCACACACACGCACGCACACACACACACTCTCTCTCTCTCTCTCTCACACACACACTCAGGGGCGTAGCACAAGATCCCGGGCCCTATGTATAGGCAGTCTTGATGGGCTCCCATGTTCCAAATAAAATATATTCCAGACTTTTCAAGGGCCCTCTCTCCCCTTGGGGCCCTGGTAATCAGTACTGGTTTTACCCCCAGTCCGACGCCCCTGCACACACTCACTCAAACACTCATGTTTTATGCAGACCTGAACATATCCATCACACAAAACTTTCTGCATTTTTACATTTTCAAAAAAACTCATCCTGTATGATTTATATGCTGTTTTCCTTATGGGACCAAAACATGTCCCCACGAGCACGAGGTCAAAATTTGCTAATGTTGCTATATATTTAGGGGGACATTTGGTCCCAATAAAGTGTGGAATAGCAGGACCACACACACACTCCCGCGCGCACGCACACACACACACACACACACACTTGCGCGGCTATAGCACGCATTGTGTTTATCGTGCAATTTATACGCGAAAATGAGCATATGCTACGCACTGTAACCCCTCGGGTAGGGTTAGTGGTGTGGGGTGCGTGCGGATTAGACGCAATAATGTGCGTAGTGCGTATCATATGCACGTAAAAACTAATTTCAGCATATAATTTGCACGATAAACACAATGCGTGCTATAGAGACGCATTTCCTGACATCAGGCTGACACACACACACACAACCCAGACATGATGGAGCCAGTCTGTCGGGATTATGTGGAGAGTGTAAACTCATCAATGGGTGACTTAATTAGGACTAATTGTCGAGCATGATCTGCTCGTTAGGTCTCGTTTGAAGTGTCGCGGACACAAACACACACACACACACGCACACACACACACACTGAGGTGACGCGCATATGAAAGCACAGCGGGTCCTGTGAGGATCAAGAGCCTGGCCTGGTTTCTTTAGGGTTTCTTTGGCGCCTACATTTGATTTAAATAAATCTCACTCATTTTAATATCCTCTTTATTGTTTTGCTTAAAAGCCTACACAGAAACCCAATGTGCATCACAGATGTTTATATCCAAATAACAATATGCGTGCTTCTCTTTTCTCTCTGCATTAGCCCTTGAAGCGTTTAGACGAGCACAAATGGCATCATGTTTTCTCTAAACGCTTCAAGGGCTAATGCAGCACATTTAGAGAAAAGAGAAGCATGCATATTGTTATTTGGATATGGACATCTATGATGTACATTGGGTTTCTGTGTAGGTTTTTAAGCAAGACAATAAAAAGCTCTAAAATGGCGTCAATCCATCTTGTTATAATTTGAACCTTGATTTTTCAAGTTTATTTATGCTATGATTTTTCATGGATGTGAAACTTACATCATAAAGGTACAACATCTGTCACTGGGACAAAAGGTTCTAATATGTACCATTTAGGTACTAATATGTACATTATTGGTATACCAATATGTACCTTTGAGATACTAATATGCACATTAGGTACAAATATGTACATTTGAAAGGGTACCACCTCGGTGACAGCTTTTACCTTTTTTCTGAGAGTGTATAGTCACTAATATCATGGAATCTACCGCTTTCATATTTTTTAAAAAGAGAACATTTTTCTTTTTATTTTAGGTCTAAACAAAACATCTCATAAATTGACAATTTGTAATGTTTTATGCATGAGATATTGCCACACTTGAGCCTTAAAAACTTGGTTGTGATGACCAAGATGATCACTAAATGACTTTAACTCATGAAAACTCTTAAGTCACTCAGTTCGGTGAGATTTTTCCACATCTAATCACTTCTATAACAACTTTAAGCTTGTAAAACACAAACAAATCACCAAGTAAACTTTGTGCATAAAACATACTTTATTTCTGATCATAAATAAACTCTTCTTTTTTAGTTAAACCAGTTTTTTTTTTTAACAAACTGTACAGATATTGCACACAGGATGATATAAGTGTTTTAAAGGAAAGAGTCTTCAGTAGTAATGTTGCCTTGGCATCATGAGGTGATGATGAGGATGGTGATGATGAGGAAGATGTGGCATCACGTGCTGCTGATGCATCAAAGGCCCGTGAGGAGGAAACGGAAGTCGCTGTCGGTCGAAGCAGTGGTACTGAAGCGCGTGCACGTGCGGAAGAACCACGGGAGGCAGCATATAGTCCGCGCGCATCTCCTGGACCTCGCGCTTCAGCTTCATCCTGCGGTTCTGGAACCAGGTTCGGACCTGAACAACAAAAGCACACGCGCATTTAAAAATATGTTCCGCTGTAAATGTTCACATCATGCATTTGGAGAGAGTGCATCTAAATAAAGTGATGACGTTACGAGAATAAAGTTAGATGCGCGTGCGCGCGCGTGTCTCACCTGTGTTTCTGACAGACTGAGCTTCAGCGCGGTTTTCACTCTCTCTCCCGCATCCAGATATTTGTGCTTGTTGAAGATTTTCTCCAGTTTGTCGATCTGTCCCGGTGTGAATTTAGTTCTGATTCTGCGCGTCGCACCGTCGTTTCCATCATCGACGGACGCGCATTCAGACGCGGCCGCTTCACTCTCATAACCAGACGAATAACCACTGTTTTCTGAAACTGAATAAAATATAACAATACATCGTCAGTTATATACTATAAATATAATCGCATGCATGGATTGCATGCATTAAATGAGTCGAACGCACATTAATTATCGAGTACTTACAGCTTGGAGATGAGCAGTTTCTTGGTGCAACCGGAGTTATGGTCTCTTTTGAGGACTCTGGTTTCTGCTCAGCTTTTGTAAGCTTTGGTTTTGGTTGCAGATAAACCTTGTCGTATGATGTTGGAGGTCTGGGCTGAACCACACACGGCACATGAGGCCTGTGCGTCCTTTTCTCCGGCTCCAGAACCGCTTGAGGAGTCGAATCATGGAAGCTTTGAGCGAGCCAGTCCACAGAAAACATCTTCACCATGATCGCTGTGTGTCAGTTCTCCGAGAGCAGAGGAAGTGAATCTATCCGAGTAAATCCAAGAGTGTTTCCAGGCCTCCAGAAGCGCCGGCCATATATACGGCGCGTCCCGGCGTCACATTAACATATGCATGCAGGAGTTAACGCCTGATCGATTCTCAATCATTAGGCCTAATGGCTCGTTATTGAAGTCTTTACATATCCTGTGATTGTGTGAAAGCCTGGCGCCAGCTTGTCTGTGAGAACCTCTGGCTCATCCAGATGTCTGCATCCTCTTCACACACACACACACACACATGGAGAGGCAGAACAACTGGATGCGGAGAGGGAAACTGCAGATGTAATAATGCAGGAAACTTCCAGATTAAACCAGAGAAACGTAAATAAGCTGAAATGGATATATTTTTATACAAATTTTAATCATATACCCAATATATATTTATACAGACACATGCATACATTGGTCAAAAGTTTGGAATCATTACTGTTTTTAAAGTGTTTGAAAGAAGTCTCCTGTGTTCATCAATGCTGCATGTATTTGATCAAAATACAGTAAAAATTGTGAAATATTTTTGTTATGTAAATCATGTGAATATACAGTAAAGTGTAATTTATTCCTGTGATCAAAGCTGAATGTTCAGCATCATTACTCCAGTCTTCAGTGTCACATGATCCTTCAGAAATCACTCTAATATGAGGATTTATTATCAATGTTGGAAACAGTTGAGCTGCTTCATTTTTTTTTATCTGATAAATACAATTTTTTTAAAACAGAATGACATTTATTTAAAATAGACATCTTTTGTAACAATATACGCTATTGATCAAAAGTTTTGGTTCAGTAATTATTTTCTTATTTTTTATTCAGCAATGCCGTTTTAAATTGATAAAAAGTTATAGTAAAGATATATATCTTTCTTTTTAAGATTTATATAACATTTCTATTTTGAATAAATGCTGTCCTTTTTAACTTGGTATTTATCAATGAATCCTGAAAAAGTATCACAGGTTCCAAATAGCATGTGTATCTATATATAAAATAAAAACATAAATAAGGACAATACAAATGCTGTTTATTTTTTCAACACTTGTTTATTTTATATCTGCTCCTACATTCTGGCCTTTGACGGACTATGCTTATATATCAGCCTCTAAATAACATTTTAGGGGGTTTATGGCGTCTAGTTACTCTGACATTCCGTGGGGAAAAAAATGTACTTGTTGCTTCATCATTTTTTTTTTCAATTACTCAAAGATTGAAGAAAAAACACACAAAATGTGTAGTTTCTCCTCGTACAGTAATGTGTCGTGTCTCTGACGTCACTGGGCTCAAATGGCGCGCATTAACACACGCTGGTGTCCCGCAGAGTCTCTGGCGCCGCGCCGCAAACACCCCGGATCAAAGGCGTTACAGTAGCAACACAATTAACTGTGATTGACCAGCAGTTCAGATGCTAATTCCCACCCGGACAAGCTGAAGCTCAACAACTCAGGACAGTGAACATATCTGCGGGCACCAACCGAAAACCGTGCAACACTTTACTTGCATTTGATGATTCAGGCCTATTTATTTTAGAATGGACTCAATTTTAATTATGTATATGCAAAATATGCACATATGGCTATGTTACCTGCTGTTTAACGATGTAAACCTTAATTTTACCACGCAATAAGGCAATCCGAAAATCATTTGTTTTAAGTCTTTACACATTTTTTTTTTTTAGATACTTGCATATGATGATTTAGCAATGCAATTATAGGAGTGGAATATAACAAATCAATTCAAAAGTCTTTGTTTATTTGAAGTTTCATGATCAAACAAGACAGCACAGATCGTGATTCAATAATATTCGTGATAAATCCTCAGTAATGCATCATGTTCGCAACAGTTAATCAGGGTTTCTTCTTATCGGACTGTATTTGAATGAGACGAGGCTTTGAAAGGATCGTTTAGCTGGACAATGGCGATAACGGCATGTTGACTGTCTCCTTTATCACTGATCTATAGTGCAGGAGCTCGAGCTCTTTCACTCGCAATTAAAGCCTTTATCTCGAGCGCTTTGATCCGTTACAGAACAATGAGGAGGATCAGCCGCGCGCCGCACGCACACTGCGCCTCCGGGGGCGCGCGTTTCCTCGCCTCCGCGTGAGACCACGAAACAAATCCAAGAAGAGAGTAGATCTGTGAAGTTCTGGAAACAATGAATCTCGTTTAATGGTCAGAGTAAACAGTCACCAGATCAGGTGGTTTTAAAGAAAACGTTTAAAGCAAAAAACAAAACAAACAAAAAACACTCGCACAGTGTTACCGAATTAAATATGAAGGATTGTGAATGATGCTTTTTGTATTAAAAAGACGTTCAAATCCAGCAACTTAGATGTCCATTGAGAGCTATTTTGTTAAGTTTAGTTTTTTTTTTATTTGCAGTTTTGAGCGATTCTCATCAGATTTCAATGGCTGTAAAATTGCAGAGAACTGAGAGATTCTTGGTTATCAAAGCTCAAAGAATATACTACAGGTCAAAGGTCAACACCGAAATGGTGAATTTCATGTCTGAAAATGCATTCTGCACATCTGAAAAACACTGCGTTGTTGAATGAAGTGAATGAACTTCTTAATTTAATACAATGTAATTTTATTAGGTCTAGACCTGTTGAAAGGGCTATTAACACCTATAATTCATAACCCCGCACTGTAAACAGCGTGCTTCTTGAGATAACATCTACATTTTATTCAAGTTAAAAATATTATTTATAGACTGAAACCTGGAATCAACATCAATTATATTTACATGTATTTGTTTAGCCATGCTTTTATTTAAAGTGACATTAATAAAAAGCCAGTTATGACAAACACCAAACCCTTATTAATAATAAAGAGGACCTATTATACTGTAATCTTTCTCTAGTGTGTATAATGTTGCTGTTTGAGTTCTTCTCTATATGAGTGTCAGTGTTTCTGAACTCCTGAAACGCCTCCATTGTATCTTGAGTTTCTTCCGGGAACGAACACGTCACAATATTCCTCATTATGATAATTAATACGCAGAATAAAGGGGCGGGGCCTGGTTGAGTTAGTTAGTAGTGTGTTAAACTGGCGGTTGTGGAAAGGGGCGGGACATTTCCCAAACACACTCGAAGCGCTCGACCAATCACAGCACACTGATCCAGCCGACCAATCAGAGCACAGTGTGCTTTTCAGAAGGAGGGGCTTCATAGAGACAGGAAGTAAACAGAGCGTTACTGACAGACTGGGAAGAGAGATGGATTTATGGAAGTAATAATGTGTTTTTTGAACATTCAAGCATGAAAACCTGTTCTAGAGCTCAAAAACAGAATCAACACTTTGAAAAAGGGCATAATAGATCCTCTTTAAATTACAGCGGTTGTTACGACGGACCAAATCAGGCAGAAATGATTTTCACTTCGAGTGAGCGAGCTGAACTCAACTCTAATGAGAAAGATGCATGATAATGTGTACATGAACTTTAACACAGAAATTACAAAAGTGTCTCAATTTAAAGAACATTACAAAAAGTAGCGATGCAACTATAACAAGTTAAATTGAAATTTATGCACAAAATATTGCAACTTTCTAAGATTAGTTTACCACGGTGTAGAAATATAGTCTATTTTTAAAAGTATAATCTTTTTCTCTATTCTCTGGAGGCGTTTATAATGTATTAGGCTACTTCGATTTCAAACCGTTGAATTGATCTGAAACGTAATGAATAATTTCTCAATAATTATCATCAATAAATCTATAAATACATTATTTGGCTGCGTAGCTGAACACAAAAGATTAAAGTGTTTGTTCTTTAAAGTGTCTTAACTAGAGAATCACCCATTCATCAAACAGAAACTGGTGTGTGTGTGTCATCCTGAAACCCGTCCGGTCACACTTTACAATAAGGTTCATTAGTTAACATTAGTTAACTACCTTAGTTAGCATGAGCTAAGAATGAACAATACTTCTATAGCATTTATTAATCTTAGTTAATATTAATTTCAACATTTACTAATAATACGTTATTAAAATCAAAGGTTGTATTTGTTCACATTAGTTAATGCACTGTGATGAACAAACAATGAACAGCTTTATTTTTATTAACTAACATTAACAAAGATTAAAAAACACAGTAACAAATGTATTGCTCATTGTTAGTTCATGTTAGTAAACACATTAACTAATGAACATTACTGTAAAGTGTCACCAAGATCTCCTATTATAATGAGGAAATTCACCAGTTAACGCCACGTCTCGTGTAATCCCAGTTTCTGTTTCCTCATCAACAGCTGAGCTGAGAAACTGCAACAGATCAGAGTTTAGGACGTGATTCGCTCCTCACAGCCTGTGTGTGTGTGTGTGTGTCGGTTCAGTACAGCCTCTCTCAGCGTCCACATCTGTGTGTGTGTGTGTGTTGGTTCAGGACAGCGTCTTCCAGCGTCCACATCTGTGTGTGTGTGTGTGTGTGTTGGTTCAGGACAGCGTCTTCCAGCGTCCACATCTGTGTGTGTGTGTGGGTTCAGGACCGCGTTCTCACTGGAACGAGGCTTTGACCCTGCGCAGTGTGTCCTGGATCCGGTGTGTGTATCGGTCGCTGGCCCCCTGGATGAAGTTGGCATCGTTGTGTGAGGCGAGGAGAGGAACGTCACACTCGCTGAATCGAGCGATTCGCGCGCGCAGGAACGCCTGAAGCTCGAGGTCAGGAGAGTGGGAATAGAGATGCTCCTGAAACGCATGGATCTGACTGACCACACGCGCAATGTTCCTGAGAAGAGGAGAGAAGCACAACAAGACTCGTCACAGGACTCGGCTCTAGATCCCAGAGGAACGGTCTAAGAAAACAACCATGTTTTTAGTGGGATTATGAAAAGAAAAAGATTGCATTTAGTTAGATCAATATAAGCACTGTGTGTTTCAGAGTGATGCGTCATCAACTCATCTGAACTACACTCATCTGAACTCCACTCAACTCAAGTTCATCTGAACTCCACTCAACTCAAGTTCATCTGAACTCCACTCAACTCAAGTTCATCTGAACTCCACTCAACTCAAGTTCATCTGAACTCCACTCAACTCAAGTTCATCTGAACTCAACTCAAGTTCATCTGAATTCAACTCAACTCAAGTTCATCTGAACTCCACTCAACTCAAGTTCATCTGAACTCCACTCAACTCAAGTTCATCTGAACTCAACTCAAGTTCATCTGAACTCAACTCAAGTTCATCTGAACTCAACTCAAGTTCATCTGAACTCAACTCAAGTTCATCTGAACTCAACTCAAGTTCATCTGAACTCAACTCAAGTTCATCTGAACTCAACTCAAGTTCATCTGAACTCAACTCAAGTTCATCTGAACTGAACTGAACTGAACTCAACTCATCTGAACTCAACTCATCTGAACTCAACTCATCTGAACTCAACTCAACTGAACTCAACTCAACTCATCTGAACTGAACTGAACTGAACTCAACTCATCTGAACTCAACTCATCTGAACTCAACTCAACTCATCTGAACTGAACTGAACTGAACTCAACTCATCTGAACTCAACTCATCTGAACTCAACTCATCTGAACTCAACTCATCTGAACTCAACTCATCTGAACTCAACTCATCTGAACTCAACTCATCTGAACTCAACTCATCTGAACTCAACTCATCTGAACTCAACTCATCTGAACTCAACTCATCTGAACTCAACTCATCTGAACTCAACTCATCTGAACTCAACTCATCTGAACTCAACTCAACGTTTATTTACCAAAGTGCTGTCCAAACATTATCAGAATAAAACCCATACAACAAAACATAAAATAAAGTAAACGCTGCTCCACACCAACTCATCTCTGCATCAGCTGTGAGTTTGGGTAATTTATAATTCAATTCACATTTATTTCTATAGAGCTTTTCACAACACACATTTTTTCAAAGCAACTTTACAGAAAATGCATGGATCAATTATCTGCACAAACTTTAATAAGAAGCAACACAAGAGAAGCTTTAAGAGCAACCTGCCAAAATAAAAGCTTGATTGTTTAACGTTTGAAAATGAAGAAATAAAGACAGACAAATATATTATAATTGTAATTTTAAAGTTGTAATGTAAAATAACATTATTACTTTTTATATTATTATTATTAAAATTTTTATATTACTTTTCTCAAATAATCATACTCTTTTTTTTTCATTTTCAGGGAATATAATTTTATTTGATTCTATGTAGTATTTTTTATATTTTATTTTGTCATAATGTCTAACAATAATAGCAATAATAAAAAGCAATAATATAATTTTACAGTCGTAATGTCAAATAAAATTATTATTATATTACGTTTCCTAAATACTCCACTTTTATTTTACAGTGAAATATCACAATAGTGATATTTCTTATTTAGTTTTTTAAAAATTATTATATATTTTTTATTTATTTAGTCATAATACTAATACTAATAGCAGTAGTAATAATCACAACGAACTAGTAAACACCTTAGAAACCCCATTGCTCCGGATGGCGATGACCTAAAAGGTGTGTGTGTGTGTGTGTGTGTGTGTGTGTTTTGAGGTGTAAATCTTCTCCGGTTCATTTCTTCTGTGCAGTCCGTCGAGGTCAGACACGAATAGCTTTATAGTAGAAACTAAAGTTGTAATTCTAATTGAAAGTGACACAGACCGTTTATAGCAATCTATTATGATATTTCTATAAGTGCTATATAAATAATTGTGACATGCCAGTGCTGAATTCCTGCAAACATCCGAACAGCCAAACACATGAGCTATGATCAGATGCTGTTTCTCATTGCATGTTTATTTTGTTATTGAGAGGAAAGAGCGCTGCACATATTTATATGATGTGGGCAGCATCGGGATGTTCGCTAGTCATACATTTCACACTTCTTTTTACCCCTAAGAGAAGAATGAAAAATAACTTTGCCCTGAGTAAATCAATTCATAAATCATCACAATCATCATTCCATTACCCTTCAAATTGCGCAATTTGAAATTGAATTGAAAATACACCCAATGGAAACACGTCAATTTCACAAAAACTCCCATATATTGCAAAACAGTTTTTATGCTCGCATGAGGAGGTTTTTCAGGCGATCCGACAGTTTTTGCGCATTTACAGTCACATGACGTAGATGTGTTTGGACAGAAGACGAGACAGAGTTCTTTACTAAACTCATAAAAGACAAAAGAATTTCAGGAATACTGGATTATAAACCTCAAAGAAATGCCACAGTTTATCAAGATCTTGACGCAGAAATGAGGAGAAACACCCAGAAACTCCTCATATGAGCCGCTCTCAGTATAAGAGGCTTTCCTTTCCTTAATGCTGGATAACACGTCTACTGTACGTCTCCTTCCATTCATAATAATGTCTAATGCGGTGGCTGGAATATATGTAAACCTATAACATCCGTTGCAATAATTGTTGGAATGACTTATTGCGAGAGGAAAAAAATGACATTTTTAGTCAAATCATTTTTTACCGACATTTAGAAAATATTGCAAAAGTTTTGCGCAAATCCGTAATGGAAACGCGACTACAGCGAGTTTAATTCCAGACAAACATTAATTTCTTCTGCTTAAATGTGTGTGTGTGTGTGTGTGTGACCTGATTCTGTGCGCGGTGAGCTACAGATGTACAACAACCATGTGTGTGTCCACCTCAGAATCTGCTACAAAAGCAGCCTTACGGCTCCTGGCATCGACTCGTGTCCCCGGGCAAAGCATTTCCAATCACACACCATCTGCTCCACACACACACACACACCAGCATGCAGCATCACCAGCTGCGTCATTACCGCCACATCTGACTGTCCGTGACCTTTGCCCTCGGCAGCTGTCTCTCCTGCAGTGCACGTGTGTGTAAGTGTGTGTTGTGTAGTAATATGTAAGGCCCTGATATACTCAAGTTCTATTTCATTCTTCACTTAAAGGTGCAGTGTGTAATTTTAGCGGCATCTAGTGGTGAGGTTGCGAATTGCACCCAAAAGGGTGGCCGACAGGAAGTGATGTCGTCGTCTGAGAGCGCAGAGAGTAGCCAGTTAAGCAAGAGGTTTCTTTACAAAGATCATTTAAGAAAATAGGTTTACTTAATTACTCAGTAAAACAATATGTTATTGTGAATATTATTGTTACTTGTTCATCATTGTGTCAGTGTTTTATTCGCTGACTTTAGCAGCTTCTTTGCACGAAGAACAACATAGTGACAAAACGCGTTTGTCCGCTTAGGGCCACCGTAGAAACATGTCGATGTAAGCGGACCCGCGGTGTGTGTAGAGAGAAATGCCTCATTCTAAGCGAATAAACACATAACGGTGTGTAACACAAAATATTTTATGTTTTAACTTGCGTCTAACCTCGACCAGAAGGAATGAACCAGAGGGAGGCGGAGCCTCAGAGCCACGCCCACCTATTATGTCATCGCCATCCGGACCAATGATAGTTTGAAGGGGTTTGACATCCAGAATGAACTTTTCCAGAAAGTTTACTTTGGCAAGCTGTTTCGCACTCTTGAACCGAACTTCGTTTTAGCCAAATTTTGTTTGAAATAACGCCAGTCCGTTCTACGATTTCGCTAGAAGCTGTTGCATGGAGTTGTGATGTCAGTTGGGACCATAGACTGTAAAAAAAAAAATGGACGACTCCCCTTCACTCTCTTCATTGGTGAAAAGTGAAGCCGCCAAAGTCCTAATATGGCGCTGACATGTTGCGCTGATTTGGGACCTGCTTCTGCGCAGTAGTGAGTGTGTGTGTGTGTGTAGAGTCGCGATATCAAGGTCCCGCCCTCACTCACACACACACTTACACACACACTCCCTCAGAAACCGTTAGTACAGTTTACTGCAGAACAACTCATGTCAAAGTTGAAGCTTCAATCTCCTCCCGAAAATCCAAAAAAAAGTCAATCACAGCCGTCAATCATGTTATCACATTCCCGTTCATCACAATACCAAACGTATTTAAAAAAACGAACACTCGAATTTACATCACCGTTATAAAAACTAGGGCTGGGTTTCGATTCAAATTTCAAGAATCGATTCGATTCCGATTCTCAAGATCTTTAATCGATTATCATCATTCGATTCGATCCGATTCGATTCGATCTGATCTTCGAGATTTAGATCAGTGTTTTTGAAAAAAGCATTTTTTTAGCTGTTACCTGAAGGACTGTATGCAACATATTGATACTATTATTATAGACATTCAACTGAGTATGGATGGTTGTAAAGAACAATCCCCCTTCCGGAGTGTTGATACAACTGCTTTCACAAACTTGCACTGGTGTAGACGACAGAGGACGCAGAGGTATATCAGCAGCAGTAGTAGGGCTGACGCGATATCCGCAATCTTGTAGTACCACACACTGACAAGTCAACCGCAGAGGATTGCATGTAACCGCAGCAATATTCACGGTTTTTTATAAGGCTATACCCTTCTTGTTTTGAACTTCATGCATGTGTATTGAATGTTGAACAAGTTCATAATGATAACAAGACTGTTTATCATGGTGATTTGTAGCCGTAAAAAAGGAAAGGAAAGCGAAATATTTGTCGTATAGTCCTTTTAACGTTCACGTCACGGAAATGCGCGTCAGCGGCAGCGCTGGTCAGCTTCCCACAGCGCGAGGAAGCCGCAGGGAAATAAAATCAGCGAGTCGCGCATTGAATCAATTCCATATTGGTCTTTAATGAAGCATTTTCAACGTTACCCATACGACGCATTGCTGCTTAGCTGAGCCTTGAAAAGTGGAACTCAAAGTTAACAATAATTAACACCTTGTTTCATTATCTCTTTTAATGAATCAGCTTTTCTGAACGTGTTCGTTGAATGAACGGTTTAGTGACTCACTCAAAGTCCGTTGTCGTAACAATGTGCGCGCTGAGTGAAAGCCTTTCAATGCGCATATAGGGATCTCCCAGTCGCAGCAAGTTAAAGTTCACAGGGAAAATGTAAGCCTATTATTAAATCGATCCTGTGAGTTACGGATCGATCTTTAGAAATTTATATGAAAATCGATTCAGAATTGGTGAATCGATTTTTTCAACACAGCTCTAATAAAAACTACCTAAATTGATAGGAAACATTATTGGAAAAAATGTATTTGAAGTGTAATTTGATTCGGGTCCCATTAGACTACATGGAGAGGCGGGGTTTATGAGCTATACCGGGACCAGCCACCGGGGGGCGATCGAGACTTTACTGTCAGCACTTGTGCGGCGCGCTTGTTTGGGACACAAGCGTCTGCTAGACGCATCAGTGAATGTAAATGTGCAGGGATCAGACCTCAGTTTGGGCCACTTGTAGGATCCGCTGGTCATGGTGAACGCGCCGATCTCCAGTTGCTGAACGTGCAGAGCGAAGATACGAGCGTCTGGGAGAGTCGGACGCCCTCCACGCTTCAATCCCTCCATCAGACACAGATTATCACTCTTCAGAAACACCTGAAACAACAGCCCACTTTCAGGATCTGTGGGATATGCATAAACTGACCAAAATTAATGCAATGCAATGCCTCTGACAAATGCATAAATGCATGAATTTATTCAAAGCAATATTAAAAATAAAATCCACACAAACAATGACTTCAGTTCATCTCTAATGATAAGTATGTCTTCAGATTCTGTTTTAAAACTAATTTAGCTTATATTAAGCCGGACATAAAGTAAAAAATGTGTATGGGGATTAACTAGTTTAGCAATCTTGAAAAAACAGAGCTATGAAGCAGTTTTGTTGTTATTATTAATTTCATATAATATTAATAATAATATCATATTATTAACAATTAAGAGTTCAATCAAGAGTTTGTTTAAAATAATAATAAATGATCAAAATAATTAAAACAAATAGTGGTGAAGCAGTGCTGTCATTATTAATATTAATAAATAATAATAATCATAATATTTATTACAATAATATTTTGTTATTTAATAATTATAATGATTTAAAATATATATGTAATAGTAATAATAGTAGCAATTAAGAATTTGGTTATTAAAATAAATAAAATAGTGGTGAAGCAGTTTTTGTTATATTATCATTAAAATCATTATATTATATATCTATACATTTAATAAAGTAATATAATAAGTGCATAGTGCATCGTGTATGGTATGTCATTCGTCACATGTGTGTCGAGGTCAGTGAAAGTGATAATAATAATAATACATTTTATTTGCATTGCACTTTACATTACAGCAAAGTAACTAAAAAATTATCTCAAATAATAAGTGCTACAGAGCATATAGTAATATAATTCAAAATCAATAAATAGTTAAAGGGGCGGGGGGGGGCTATAAAATATATATTCAAGTGACGTGAGTTTTATTTTTATTTTATTTTCTCTTGATTTGTTTAATCTGTATGACATGCTTTGCATAAAGTACGGATTTTGTGTTTGTTGTTTATTTCTTCTGTCCAGCACTTCGGTTGTTTTAAAGTGCTTTATAAATGAAGTTAGCTTGGAGCGTCTCACCTGCACAGCCCTGAGCTCCTCCAGAACCTCACACACTTTCCCCGAGAGCTGCTTCCACGCCTGCCGATCAACACACACACACACACACACACACACACACACACACACACACACACACAACAAAACCAGGACAAATGCTGTGAAACTAATTAAGATGGGAATGAGTAGGCTTATAAAAACCCATTTATCACGCAATTTCATTTCACGCCAAATATGATGAATACTGTTTTGTTTCTGCACAAAATGCCGAATGCATGTCGATTATAACCCTTGCATGCTCGTAAACAGGCTGAAAAATAGAGTTAGTGTTTAATAATTTTAAAGGCACATGCAATTAACATTTCAGCTGCTGGAGCTGCCAGATAAGATAAAGCAAAAACAGCAAATACAGTCGAGCTTATGAGGTTATGACTCTCTCAATGCGGGATCATTTATCACTTAGAGAGGGCGATTCAGAGAGAGGGATTACGTGCGGTTTCGTTTCTTACCGGTAATTGCCTAACAATCACATTCTCCAGGCCCGACAGAATCTGCATGGCGGTGGCAAAGTTTCTCGTCTCGTAGCAGAACTTCCCAACAGCAAGAAACCGAGCGAGTAAAGCGGCCTGTGCCTGAAAATAAAATATATATACTTATACCATGGTCTGGGTGAATACTCGATTCTGATTGGCTGCAGGGTGTCCATTAAAAAGTGATAGAGGACACCTAGTAAAGGAGTTCTGGTGAAACTGACTGTTTACCGCTGACAGGGTTGCCAGATGCCAGCAACGTTTTCCAGCCCAAAACCTCGTCAAAAACCGCGAGAATGCACAAAAAACCGCCCAATTATTATTTTTTTGTTTGTTTTCTCGTTTATACACATTGAAATCATAAACAAGCTTTAAAGGTGAACTAAGTAACTTTTTTACCTTAACCGAACAGCTTTGGAGTCATTATAATGTTTATATTGCTGATTTCGTGTTGAATGGTGGTCGTCTCGAACCCCCTGGTGCCTGTGAGCCGCAAAACCACCCTTGCAACTTTGGGCCGCCTCAGTGTTAGGAAGTATCGTGTGATATCAGGTCTCGCGAGGTAACGAATTGCTTTACGGCAAAAAACAGATCGGATAAAATTCAGATAAAATGAGCATCAAACAGAAATAACCCGGCGCCTATGGCAAGCCGTTTTAGCTTTTATTCATTTCCAGGATATGAATTCTTGATATCAACAATTCAATTCTTGATATCAACAATTTAATTCTTGATATCAACAATTACATTTTTGATATCAAAAATTGAATTCTTGATATCAAAAATTGAATTCTTGATATCAAAAATTGAATTCTTGATATCAACAATTGTATTTTCACTAGTAAAATGTCACCATAGGCTGCCATTCAAAACCAATTGTTGATATCAAGAATTGATTTCTTACTAGTTGAAATTCCAATTTCACATATCAGAAATACAATTATTACTAGTAAAAACCTTTATTTTTGATATCAAGAATTAAATTGTTACTAGTTGAAATGTCTATTCTTGATATCAGCAATTGAATTGCTACTAGTAACAATGTTCATTTTTGATATCAATAATTCAATTTTTACTAGTGACAATTTTAATTTCTGATATCATGAATGTGATTGTTACTAGTAAGAAAGCCATTTTAGATATCTGAAATAATACTGATATCAGAAATACATTTTCAGATATCAAAAATGATCATTTTTACTAGTAACAATTGAATTGTTGATATCAAGAAAAGACATTTCAACTAGTGACAATTTAATTATTGATATCAGGAATTCACATTTTTACTAGTAACAATGTAATTATTGATATCAAAAATGCTATTTCTACTAGTAAAAAATCAATTCTTGATATCAACAGTTCATTTTGAATGGCAGCCTATGTTGACATTTCACTAGTGAAAATACAATTACAGATATCAGCAATTAAATTGTTGATATCAACAATTCAATTGTTGATATCAACAATTACATTTTTGATATCAACAATTCAATTGTTGATATCAAGAATTCAATTCTTGATATCAACAATTCAATTGTTGATATCAAAAAATGTAATTGTTGATATCAAGAATCCATATCCTGGAAATGAATAAAAGCTAAAACGGCTTGCCATACGGCGCCGTATACATGTGGTGTTGGGCGCGCGCAGCTCTTAAAGGGGCCATACCTTATTTCCACTCGTTACAGCGTCAATCCTACTGAACAGGTACCGGTGTACAGGGCGAGGGGATCCGGCCGTGAGTGCGAGCCATCTCTGCGTGAGTGCTATTCACGACAGTACAAGTACTCCACAGCGACTCTAGGGGTCGCCGTTTGACAAAAATGAAATTCCTACTGAGTGCTGCTTTAAAATGACCCATTGGTCGGTGTACTCTTTGCGTCCATTTGTTTTTCCTTTTTTAACCCGTAAAAAATTTAAAATGAACAGTTGTTGTATTTTTAAAACGCAAAGTTGAACACCACAATTTGAATTTGAACTGTAGGCCTATAACGTTAACGCTATAACGCTGCGCAAAAATATATATAGCCTATATATATTGACGTATTTTCAGATTTCTGTTTATGACTTTTTGCCCCTTTATTAAACATTTAAAATATTCACAAATTAGGCTAATACGGACAAAATGGTTTTCTAAGGCCAAACTTCTATGGCTATATATGATTTATAGGCTATTAATAAATGTTTCTGAAATGTAACGAGGCATTTTAATTGTTTATTAATAAACTAGTATTTTCTAAATCGACTGGAAACATCTCCGCTGTAAAGCGGATGCGCCTTAGATAAGAAATTCATATGGATTATAATCAGACTGTATTTGCTTTCGATTCGAATTTGTTCGTTTAAAAGTGGACATTTCAAGCTTTAGCCTACATAGGCTATATTTTGTTTCAGTTCATTTTTGAGACGCGATCCAGTTCACGGAGACCATAAAAGAGCGCGACTGATTGTTTTATTTTATTTTAACGTTTTCTTGTTATTGAGTTTACACAAATAAAAGTAGTTGCGAATGATGTATTTTTTATTTTCTATGACCAGAAATTATAGAGTACTATTTTAAGTTGTTTTCCATAGAAAAACGCAAGTGTTCGCGCCCGCGCCTCGTGCCGTGTAGCAAGCGCGCTCCACACACCGCACAAACCCTTGCTTGGAAATGCGTCAAAACTTGTGTTAATTTGTAATAATCTTAGCCCTGTATTATGTATTATAACCAGTAGGCTATTATGACTGACATTTGACAAATTGCTTTGTTCCTTTTTTGGATAAAAGAGTCTTCTATCCAAACTGTAGGCTAATAATAATGACAATTATTATTTGCGTTTATAACTATAAATGAGTTCACTTAAGACAATAATATGTTTATCATAAAATAATGCATTAGTGTTTTATTTTTATATAACCTAACATTTAAAGTTTTTGAATTGTTTTTGTTTTAGGCTAGTCTTTTATTGCTTATATTATAGGCTATATTGAGCTACTGAGCTTTTTCCTTCCAGGAACAAATCCGGCTTATAAACTGAGGAGACGAATTGCAAAAACGTTTTTTTGTTTTTTTTTTTTGTTTGTTTTTTCACAGGTGACTTCCCGGGCTCAGTAGGCAATTATCTAAATGTTCCAATTATCTAAACGCAAATAAAATTGAGAAATAAAATTTCGTAAAACGGAAAAAAGTTTTATGTCACTTATTTGATTTTCAATTAAATATCTAAGCATTGTATAAAAGGAAAATAAGTCTGTATGTGAATATTGTTTCACCATTCCAAAAACGAATAAAGAAGAAAGCATGTTTTTAGTTAAAAAAAGGAATAAGGAATGGACGCAAAAGTACACCGAAGGTAGTGGGAGGGACTATTGTGAGTTTAGAGGGCACGTCAGCCAGAGCTGTAGTGTGTATGTGAGTGAGTGAGTGAGTGAGTGAGTGAGTGAGGTTACTACCTGCTGAACAGAGGGTCGCCTAAAGAAGGATCTGAAGTGCCGTGTTTTGGCTACAAAAACCCGCCGAACTGATCCGAAACCAGCCCAATTTGTATCCACCCGCCCAAACCCATTTTTGCCCGCAAAATAGATTGCAAAACCGCCCAATTGGGCGGGAAACCGCCCAATCTGGCAACCCTGACCGCTGATGTGAGTAACCGTTACTATGGTTACTCACATCAGCTGTGAGTAACCATAGCAACAGGCAGTCAACGTATCCGTTTACAATTCATTGTATCAAAACAAACATCTAGCAACGCCCATGGCTAGTGCTGTTCGATTCCGGATTTTTTGGAATCGATTCCTCGCTGTTTTTTTTTTTAATACCAACATCGTCATCTAACATTGTCGCGTCTTACCGTTCCACACAGCGAGAAACTCTCCACATCGGGTGTGACAAAGCGATCCAAAGAAATCCAGTTGTCCTTCCTATTAGACTATTGCGAGTGCTGCTTGGTCATAAATATAACGAGGCATTTACTTCCATGCATGAAAACCGGTCTCGGGCAGTGGTGTAGTCTACGTGATACGCAGGTATACGCCGTATACCCACTAGAAAATGTAAAGGATTTCCGTATACCCACTAGAAAATGTAAAGGATTTCCGTATACCCACTAGGAAACGTCAAGGATTTCCGCATACCCACTTAAAAAAGCGCGAGGATTCGTAACAACATTGTTTTGTGACAGAACTTTCATTCATAAATTCACCCGGCCGTCTGTGTTTGCGCAGCGACACGGATCGAATCGCGGAATCCAGTCACAAATGCAATTATCTGCAAAGCAGAATGTCACGCAATTTGGCCATTTTTGAATGAATAAATCAAAAGTAGGGATGTACAATGAATCAAATCTCGATATGTACTAGTGTCTATGAATATCAAAGCTCAAAAAGACTGCTATTGAAATAAACTCTGCATGTCTGTGTCTCTGTGAATGAGCGCTGAATGTGTGCTCTACGGACACTGAAGCGCAAGTGACACTCGTGGTGTTTTCAGCGTCTATGAGGACATGCACACATTAACTTCATCGCAGAGCTTTTATGAGAGTCACTGCACAAGAATTTTACCATTTCATTTGATAAATGCACTACTCGATCGTCTCGATCGTCTCTCGGCGCCGTTGATTACGGCATTACTGTCGCACTATTTAAACGCGCCATCATCTGTCAGCTGGTGCCGAGCCAGCTCTGGGCTAAATAGATTTTTTTTATATAAATACATTACATTATATGGAGCTTATTTCTTCAAAATTGTAAAATAAAAAGTAATTTCTGGCCGTTTCTGTTATAATGCGTTACTCCACACATGATTATAACTTATAAACATAAATAAAATTAATACACATATTTCATATATTTTCATTTTCGCGCCACACCGTTTTCACTTGCCTGTCGACATTAGAAAAAAAAAAACAGATCTACGTTATCAAATATCTTGCTCTCTTAATAAAACAGCTTTTAGACTCTGTGGAGATGCCACTCAATATTTATCTTTTTTGTTTGTTTGTTCTCGTGATTCAGAAGATTTCGCGGATTAGCAAAAAAAAAAAAACAGGATTTCTAGACAGAAAACGAACATAACTTACATTTGTATGACAAATTCGTATTGTCGCGCTGCTCTCCTTGACGTCTATCCGCCATTTTTACGATCAGCGCAATGCATGATGGTATGTAGGGCTTGGGTTAGTGACCATCGGTTGTACACTACTTTTCAAAATGCATTCTGGGATACATTGAGTGGACTATATAGGGTATAATCATCACTATACATTCGGACAGCACTACAAAATGGCGAGCTCACTATATAGTCCACTATATAGTGAGTAATGGGAGATTTCGGAAACAGCCGTGTTGAACTGATAATCACTCTTTTGTGTGTTAAACACAATCTAATTAATACAGGCAACTTCATTATAGCTAAAGAAAAACAAAACAAACAAACAAAAATATTATCAACCTATGACAAAAATTATATTATACTAGATTAGTGGATACCTCAGTAAAATTTTGTCTAGAAAAACAATAATTGTAAAAAATCTGAACATTTAGTGAAAAAAAAAAACATCATTAGGTGGGGAACAAATAAGAGACAATATGTGTAGCACTAAATCTGGTAAACCGTTACACATTGCATTGTTGTAAAATATACATCTATATCTATATAATAATCTATAAATTACAGGAACGTCTGTCTGTCTGTGTGTGTGTGTGTGTGTGTGTGTGTGTGTGTGTGTGTGTGTGTGTGTCTGTTATTCGCATATCTCTCGGTCCGTTAGTCCGATGGATTTCAAACTTGACAGGTGTCTTGCTTCGGGCACGAGTAAGTGCCGAGTTTGACGTTGTTTGGATTAGAAATGCAAAAGATATCGGTGAAAATATCGGTAAAAGAAGCACACGTTGAAGAAGTTTAGATGATGTTTAGAAGGTTGTGGTTTAAAAATAATGTTTTGCTGACAGAGTGTTTATGTCAGAATGTTTAAGTAAGCTACAAAGACGATAACTGCCTTTCATTGTCTCTATAATTGTAATCTGCACAATGACAACAAAGTTTACACTAATGTAAATCTAATCTAAACTCCTGCTACCTGTACATAGATACACAAATACATGTCACCTAATATCACCATTATAAACTGTCACCATATCACCATTATAAATTGTTGCATGCAACCATGTAGTTCAATTGTCCGTTTTATTGTATGTCATTATGTCAGTATCATTTGCTTTCTACCATGAACAAATAAAAAACTTTTGCTCTGTAATTGTAACTAACAATGAGCGCTCAAACACACCAAACCAACAATTACAACAAAAAACCCCCACAAAAACAGATTTTGCACGGGCACTGCTGCACTAGTTCATGAAAAACAAGATATATATATATATATATATATATATATATATATAGTTAAGACATTTGTTTAAATGTATAGCACAGCTGTTTAATGAGGCAGCAACATATGATAGAGAGGACAGAACAGAACAGAACTAAAAAGGCTATTAATAATCTTTCATTGCGCAAAAAGTCTATAATGATATGATTATGAAAGACTCCAATACAGTGCGGCATTTTATTTTTCATTTTATGCGAAACCATAGAGCTTTATCTACAGATCAAGTATAATAATAGTAACATTGAATCATCTTGGAGAGAGTTTTATCGTTGACTGTGGTAACCGAACGCGACGCGCTGTTTGAGCGCTGCAGGGAAAAGTTTACGTGAACTTGAATTTAATGACATAAATATTCATTTCTATCTCACATTATACTATATGGCTTCATATATTATTTTTGTGAACGGCCCAAAGATGTTTTATCATTGGGGATGTCGTTTTGCTAAATTTATCGCAAATTTGGCATTTTTTTGTCTAATCTCACGTAACGTAGGGCCAGACTTGACCTTGGAGGCATTCTTCGTCGCGTGAGTGTGATTGATTTTTGTCGATTGATTTCATAAATCAGATGTATTGCTTGTCCTAAATTACAACGAGTAAGATCAAACCCCGCCAAGCAACTGATTCTAAAGATTTCATTGGGCCAGTGATTGCACTGATTGCCTACACAATGCTGAAATAATCATCCTACCCGGCCTAAACCATACTCTGTCACGACTGGATCCATTTATTTAGTCTGAACTTTACTTATTTACAGGTGAAGTGATTGTGTTGACAAATGAAATCGGTTACCGGCCGCATTTGTGTTAATAAAAAAATCTTAAAGGAGGAGTCGATTCCCCTTAATGGAATCGACTCTCAATTCCTAACGCCTCGGAATCGATTCCTTTTGGGATCGATTCCCAGCCCTATATGGCCAGACAAGCCTAACTTACGAGCCAGAAACTTAACGTGTTTTTTTTCTCATGTAAGTTAGCTAAACTGAAGGGTTCTCCGAGCTGAGCGGACTATAAATATCTCCGGTTGCTAAATAAACCGTCAGGCGTAACCAGGGAAACCAAGTTATTGTTTGTAAAAACTTTAGATTTCGATTGTAAAACTAATTAAAATATAAACTAATGTTTTAAAAATGTGTTATTTGGCAAGTGACCGCGGTATAAGCGGGTTAATGCCCTTCGAGGGGTTAACCCTTACGTAAACACACACCTGACATTATGAAAAGTAAACTAAAATGTTCCTTTACGTGCATATTAGAGAATTATTAGTCCTTATTGTCATGAAAACAGTGAAAAAAAAAATCTATACAATTCTATATAATTTCTTTGATTTCCCCAGACACGTTCTTGCGAGGTTTTGCAATGGATAAAATCTAATTCTCTCGTCGAATATCCTGCTTTACTCATAATAGCCTTGCTTCAAAACTGTTCTGTTGTGAACATTCATAACCCAGTTTAACTCATAAACATTTCCATGATTTGAAATTGCTCAATAAACTCTGAGGAATCACCTTGACCGTGTCACAGATGACCAGTTCGGCAGAAACCCAGTTGCTGACACAGTGTGTGTGTGTGATGAGTGTGTGAAGCGGCTCCTCGGGCCCCGACACGTCCCTCAGGAACAGACTGTTGCCCTCTAGAGACACACACCTGAACAACACACACACACACACACACACAGCAGGACCTCTATAGTCTAACAATTTTAACAATTCTTCAAACAATTTTACACTATTTCAAAACCCACCTTAAAACATAACTTTTTGCTACTTTCCCTTGATTTCTATGTTTATGTACCGCTATCTATTATGTTATCCTTCTCAATTTATTTGTATTGTTTCTAAGTCATGTTTCTATGTCATGTTTGTTTGTACTTGTAGTTTTTTCTGAAAGGCGCTATATAAAATAAACACATCATTACCGTCACACACACACTCAACATATATCTGTGAAGTTGCATGCAGTGTGTTAAATGAATTAGAAAAATGTTTTGAGACTTTACAAAGCAGATACACTGTGTTAACTATGCTTTACACACATTTTCAAGGATCTGAGTTTCAGAAGTGCATCAGTGGAAACTCACCTGGAAAAGTGTGTGGAGTTTTCTGCCACTCCATGAGCTCTCGAGTTCAGAAAGTGAACTGGATGACAGTCCTGGAATATTTCCTACGTGAGACGTGAATATAAATGCTGAATCAAAACCGGTATTTGACATACGAGAGGTGATTCAGTCCTTGAAGAAACTGAAGAATCAACATATGCATGAAAATAAGACAATGATCATGTGTCTCCGCCTAGAGGTGGATCCGTAAATAACAGCGTGAGGATAGAGCACAAAAAACGGGAAAAACAAGGTGAACAACAACAACAATGGACGAATGATGATGAAAATTAAAACACTTAGGACATTCATATATTTTGAATTACCCTACTGATCATTTTTGGGTAAAATCAGCTGTTTTCTATGTGAATATACAGTAAAGTGTAATTTATTCCTGTGATCAAAGCTGAATGTTCAGCATCATTACTCCAGTCTTCAGTGTCACATGATCCTTCAGAAATCACTCTAATATGCTTAATTATTGATACAAATATGAACCATTATCAATTACTTAAGTTGAAGATTACTTAATATATTTGTGAAAACCGTGATCAATTTTGTTCAGGATTCTTTGATGAATATAAAGTACAAAAGGAGAGCACTTATATTTTATGTTTTTTTGTAATTATTAATTACTTTACTGTCACGTTTGATCAATTTAATGCATCCTTGATGTATAAAACTACTAATTTATTATATTTTTTTAGATATTACTTACCCCAAATGAAGCAAAACCATTTGAAGCAGCAAAGCAGTTTTCAACACTGATAATAATCATAAATGTTTCTTGAGCATCAGATCCTCATATTAGAGTGATTTCTGAAGGATCATGTGACACTGAAGACTGGAGTAATGATGCTGAACATTCAGCTTTGATCACAGGAATGAATTACACTTCACTGTATATTCACATAGAGAACAGATGATTTACACTGGAATAATATTCCACTGTTTTTACTGTATTTTTGATCAAATAAAATTTAGCCTTGGTGAGCAGAAGAGACTAAAACGGTAAAAAAATGTAATTATTCCAAGCGTTTAACCGATATTTATTTTATTATATTATATTACATATAATGTATAATATATTTCCGACAGACACAGTGAGAGGTGTTGGTGTTTTCCTCACCTGCTCCAGTAATGTGAGCTGCTGAGCGATGTGTGTCGGTGTGTGTTGTGTCTGACTGAAGGCCAGTCTCTCCTCTGATCTCACACTGGTGTTGGACATCTGTCTCATCAGAGACGCGTAACAGGGCCGAGGAAGAGCCGCAGCGATGGAGAAACCTTTCTCTTTACACACACCCTCCTGAGGCTCCACCACACGAGACACACGCCACTGGAAACCCTGCAATAATCATCATCATCATCATAACAACAACACTGGACACGTGCAGTCAGACCATCAATGGATGCTGTGGACAAATATACATGCGTTCGATTTCTGCTGGCACTACCACCGTACCCAGCCACCTGGCTACCTTCTGCAGGGATCTTGGCCCTGGTTCCTCCTCCATCTCACGTAAATTTTAAAGGTGGTGAGTGATTTTAATATATTTGTGTAGGAGTCTGACCATGCTCTTGAAGCAATCAAGGTATTCAAATTTTTTTTAAATGACCGATCGTTTCGCTTGATAAGACCCTTATTCATCGCCTGAAATCGTTTAAAGCCCTTTGAACAGTTTGCAGTTTGCACTGAAACTGTCTTTTGGACCCTGAACCATTTGGTTCCCATTGAAGTCCATTCTATGGAGAAAAATCCTGGAATGTTTTCATCAAAAACCTTAATTTCTTTTCGACTGAAGAAAGAATGACATGGACATCTTGGATGACATGGGGGTGAGTAAATTATCAGCAAAAGTTTTCTTAAAAGTGAACTAATCCTTCAATGCATGAGCATCTTGACTGATGTTCACAGACCTTGCGAGTCACATCTTGGATGGATGATCTCCTGCATGAGGAGTGAACGGACTGCTGGTCTTCTGAACCACTGATGGAGGCGTCGTCATCACATGACGGGTCACATGACAGGCCACAGACACGCCTCTTTCTGGGCATGGCCTGAAGCATCACCAGCAAACTCTCTCTGCGACTGTCACCCGGTGCCACCTGAACACACAGCGTCCCACGGTCAATGCACACACACAACCAGTCCAAAGTTTTGAATCGGTAAGATATTAATGTTTTTAAAACAAGTCTCTTCTGCTCACCAAGGCTGCATTTATTTGATTAAAAATACAACAAAAAAAACAGTAATACAGGGTATCTGCACATTTTTTAACAGCAAATTTAATGACTTAAGACATTTTTAAGTCCTCTAAAAGGCAAATTTAAGACTTTACCACGACAAAAAAACAGGAAAATGTTCAACACGACAGTGTTAATTTTGGCAGCCATTTTTTTTTTTAGTCTTAGTCTTCAGATGAAAATGCTTATTGGTCTTATTGGTCACATTTTAGTCATTTTGTCTTTCATAGTTTTAGTTGACAAAGTCAAACTTCAGTTACCGACATTAATTTTGGTAGCTATTTTATATGTAGTCTTTAGACAAAAAATGACATTATAATTTTTCGCTTTAGGCCAATTCAATTAAGCTTTTGAGACATTTGAATCAAGGTAACAGGCTGTATTGACAATGCACTCTTTAGCAGTAGCACTTGTGCAATTCTACATATCCCTGTTCCTTAGTTCAGTGGTTCTCCAATCTTTTATAGTGCCGTAACCCCTCTTGCACTTAGACTGCAGTCACACCTTTTCCATTAAGGGACAATATCTGCCCATTTTAATCGATTTTTTCCAGTTCATTTTTTACCTTTATAAATACTTTTATAAAATAAATAATGCTTTAAATCAAACAATGTTCAATAAATATGCAATGATGGTAAAAACGAGGTAATACTTTTAAACATTAAATTAAAATCGCCAGTAGGTGGCGGTAAGTCACTGTCTTTATGAGCAAGTCATCCGGCATCGAGTCATTCATTCATTCAGTAACAAACACAGTCTATGGTAACAAAGCAAGTGGCTGTATTTATGAACGGGTCATTGAATCTCACGATTCGTTCAAAGCCACAGATTCGTTCTCGAATCACCGCTGTGTGCTGCAGTTCTGCCGTGGCTTTCGTTGCAAAATAGCAATAAAATGATCAACATTAAAAAAACTGCTAGATATCAGCCTGTACTGATCGCAGATTTAGTCGCACAAACAGCGCAAGCGGCTCGTGACAGAATAAAGACCAACTGAATGACACTTTAATTAATTTAAGTAGAAAATATCAAATGAAGATCACTGAACTCCAGCTTACTTGTCTGTGTTTTCAGATCATCCGCGCTTCTTCAGCAGTGTAGAGAGCGCGCGCGCGAGCATGGTTGCCAGATACCATTGACAAGACCGGCTAGAAAACGTGTTATTTTAACAGAAAAGCTCTGACTGGGGATTTGATTATTTACATCTGGCAACCGTAAGCATGAACGCTCGCTCGTAAACACAGTCTGTAATGTGTTGTTGTCTCCTTTATTCGACAAAAAAGTGGTTTTAGTCAAGTTTATATTTTTTTAAGCACACTTTAGTCTCGTCTTTTTTCGTCAACGATATTGTAGGTGTTGATATAATACCGGTAGTCACAGTTATCGTTTAATGACGTGGGTATCGTCTCTCATGGTCTTGTCTTAGTCAGGGGAAAAAAAGTCGTCAACAAACATTTTTCGTCATGGTTTTCAATAACGGAATTAACACTGCGACACGACACAGAATGGTGTGGCAAACCATCAACGCGCCGCATTCATCTTCAGTCACCTATGGAATGAAGCAGGTTGCACCCACATAGAAAAGTGCTGCCCCCAAATGGTGCGCACTGTTCAAAAAACAAAACAAACTAACGGATGACGAGTCGGACAAGAAATTTAAGGCCCGTACGTGAAATTTAAGACCTCCTTATCGGAAATTTCAGATTTTAAGACTTTTTCAGGCCTTAAAAAGCGAAAATTTTATTTAAGACGTTTTAAGACTTTTTAAGGACCCGCGGGGACCCTGTTAATATTGTGAAATATTCTTAGTATTTAAATCTGCTTTCTATGTGAATATACAGTAAAGTGTAATTTATTCCTGTGATCAAAGCTGAATGTTCAGCATCATTACTCCAGTCTTCAGTGTCACATGATCCTTCAGAAATCACTCTAATATGATGATCTGATGCTCAAGAAACATTTATGATTATTATCAGTGTTGAAAACAGATATTTACATTTTTTTTTCCAGAATTCTTTGATGAATAGAAAATTCAAAAGAACAGCATTAATCTGAAATAGAAAGACACTGAAGACTGGAGTAATGATTTGATCACAGGAATAAATGACATTTTATATTAAAATAGATCAATAAATTGTCATAATATTTAACAATATTACAGTTTTATTTTTGTATTTTGAATCAAATAAATGCAGCCTTGGTGAGCAGAAGAGACTTCTCTTAAAATCTTACCAAACTAAAACGTTTGACTGGTAGTGTATACACACATTCAGACACTGTGAGAGACACACACACACGTTTGGTACCTCAGAGTTCAGGAAAGTGTTCAGTGTGTGCAGAAGATCCGAGCCGGAGCTGAAGTCCAAACTCTGTCCGATCCAGAAGTGCAATAAATCCAGCGTTCGCTGATACACTTTTGCAGCGTCTGACGAGGGATCTTCATTCGCTCTGCCGTTTGACAGTTAATGCAGAACACACTTACATTTCATTTAAATTAACTTCTTGGAGATTATTATTTAATTAGTATGAGACTGTGGATGATTAACTCTCTCTGTAAACCTTAATTATGTGGGCTTGACAAAATCTATCTATCCATCGTCTATCTATCTATCTATCTATTGTCTGTCTATCTATCTATCATCTGTCTATCTATCCATCTATCTATCATCTGTCCATCTATCTATCTATCTATCTATCTATCATCTGTCCATCTATCCATCTATCTATCATCTGTCCATCTATCTATCTATCTATCTATCTATCTATCATCTGTCCATCTATCCATCTATCTATCATCTGTCCATCTATCTATCTATCTATCTATCTATCTATCTATCTATCTATCTATCTATCTATCTATCTATCTATCTATCTATCTATCATCTGTCCATCTATCCATCTATCTATCATCTATCCATCTATCTATCATCTGTCCATCTATCCATCTATCTATCTATCATCTGTCCATCTATCCATCTATCTATCATCTGTCCATCTATCCATCTATCTATCATCTATCCATCTATCTATCATCTGTCCATCTATCTATCTATCATCTGTCCATCTATCCATCTATCTATCATCTATCCATCTATCTATCATCTGTCCATCTATCTATCATCTGTCTATCTATCCATCTATCTATCATCTGTCCATCTATCTATCTATCTGTCTATCTATCCATCTATCTATCATCTGTCTATCTATCCATCTATCTATCATCTGTCCATCTATCTATCATCTGTCTATCTATCCATCTATCTATCATCTGTCCATCTATCTATCATCTGTCTATCTATCTGTCTATCTATCATCTGTCCATCTATCTATCATCTGTCTATCTATCCATCTATCTATCATCTGTCTATCTATCCATCTATCTATCATCTGTCCATCTATCTATCATCTGTCCATCTATCCATCTATCATCTATCCATCTATCTATCATCTGTCCATCTATCTATCATCTGTCTATCTATCCATCTATCTATCATCTGTCCATCTATCCATCTATCTATCATCTATCCATCTATCTATCATCTGTCCATCTATCTATCATCTGTCTATCTATCCATCTATCTATCATCTGTCCATCTATCTATCTATCTGTCTATCTATCCATCTATCTATCATCTGTCTATCTATCCATCTATCTATCATCTGTCCATCTATCTATCATCTGTCTATCTATCCATCTATCTATCATCTGTCCATCTATCTATCATCTGTCTATCTATCCATCTATCTATCATCTGTCCATCTATCCATCTATCTATCATCTGTCCATCTATCCATCTCTATCATCTGTCCATCTATCTATCTATCTATCTATCTATCTATCTATCTATCTATCTATCTATCTATCTATCTATCTATCTGTCTATCTATCATCTGTCTATCCATCTATCTATCATCTGTCCATCTATCTATCATCTGTCTATCTATCCATCTATCTATCATCTGTCTATCTATCCATCTATCTATCATCTGTCCATCTATCTATCATCTGTCTATCCATCTATCTATCATCTGTCCATCTATCCATCTATCTATCATCTGTCCATCTATCCATCTATCTATCTGTCTGTCTGTCTGTCTGTCTGTCTGTCTGTCTGTCTGTCTGTCTGTCTGTCTGTCTATTCAGACTGTATAACATTCAAACTAACTGTCAAACTATATTTTTAGGTCAACATCCAAGTTTTTCTTGACCAGTCTACTCTTTTAGTTTATTCTGTTACAGTGGTCATATTTATTTCACTCGTACCCCAGTGTGCTGTTAAACCTGTCCATTAGAAACTGCAGAAGCTCCTCAGGGGTGCAAAAGTAGCGATACGTGTAGAAAAACTGCTGAATAAATCCCTCGGAGTGAGCGTTCCTGTCAACGACACGTGATGAGGGTAAGAGTACGAGCAGACTCATACGTGACCCTGGACCATAAAACCAGTCACGAGTCGCACGGGTATATTTGTGGCAATAGCCAACAATATATTGTATGGGTCAAAATGATAGATTTTTCTTTTATGCCAAAAATCATTAGGATATTAAGTAAAGATCATGTTCCATGAAGATATTTTGTAAATTTCCTACCGTAAATATATCAAAAATAGATTTTTGTGAGTGGATGCAGAAAATAAATAAACTGTCCGCACACTTGAATCCTTTCAAGCAATTTTAATCGCCAAGCTTTCGGTCACAAGACCATCCTCAGGGCATGCAGCAAAAGCGAGAACATAAATTTAAAGGCGATTTTCTCAATGTTTCGATTTTTTTCCACCCTCAGATTCCAGATTTTCAAATAGTTGTATCTCGGCCAAATATTTGTCATATTTGTACATTTATCATAACAAACCATACATCAATGAAAAGCTTATTTATTCAGCTTTCAGATGATGTATAAATCTCATTTTCAAAAAATTGACCCTTGTGACTGGTTTTGTTGTCCAAGGTCACAATATATATAATGACTATTATTGGCAAAGATTCATTACCTGGCGTACAGGTACGCCATCAGCCCTCGTGGCGTTGCAGTCACTAGCGGGCAGTCGTTCGCCCTGAGCCGCTCACACACGAACAGCATCAGCGCTGGATCCTCTGAGTCCTGCAGATCTAGAGGTGCAGTTCCACTGGCGGCCAGAGAGGGCAGCAGAGAGAGCGGCAAACCACACTGATCCATGCTCAACACCTGAGAGACAGAAACATCTCCATTCGTTTGTGTTAAATAAGAGGCGATCTATTGCTGGAATGTGTTCTTTAAATCAAGGCGTGTGCTCGTTACCGCTGTTATCGGTTCTCTTGAACACACTTCAATCTATCGTTTAACGCTCCCTATACCCTCAAATAGGACACTATTTGAGGGAACAGCCATTTGTAGAGGTGTCTGAAACTATAGTGGACATTAGTGCACTCATTCAATCCCACAATGCATCGCAATAACGAGTGTACAACCGATGTATGCTCAACCATAGATATCCATAATAAAGGCTAGATGTCTCGTCCGCGCTGCTGGCCAATGGAGGTCGACGTCCGCACTGGCGGCCATCTTGTCACAGGCAGCTCGCTCACTCGTAACATTGTGTTTTAATGGTGCATGTACTTTTTAAATAACCATAACTTGCTCAATTTTCTACCGATTTTCAAACGGTTTGGTTTGTTATAAACGTCAGAGATGTAGTTATGACACTGCATACTTATGAATAATAAGTGTATAAATGAAAAATCATCCAGAATTATAGCCAAGTTAATAACGTTTGTAAGAAACCAAACCATTTGTAAATCCGTCAAGATTTCAATGAGATAAGAGTATTTGTGTTTGTGCTGATCACTCATCTTACATCAGGGACCACAGAGCCCGCCAGAAAGCCTGCCTGTGACAAGATGGCCGCCGGTGATGACGATAGAGACTCCGCCATAAGACATCTAGCCTTTATTATGGATATCTATGTGCTCAACGGCTAGAAAACACCCATAACGCACTGTGAGAGTTGTGCGTCGGATGAATTCCCGCGTATGACCAGAAGATGGCGCGTCCAAACCGCTGGTCCAATGTGGCTACAGCGTAAAATCATTCATTTTTAATTGATTATTATTAAAAAGATTGTTTAATTACGGTTTATGTATGCTAGTTTCCATGACAGAGTTCAAGATAAATCTTTTCATTACCACTGGTCCTGGAGCTGCCAGTTTGCAACGTTTTAAATGATTATTAAGCAGCACAAACTATGCAAAAGGCACTCTGTGTCCGAATTCACTCACTCGTTTTCATTCACTCCTTCAGTGGACTAAATTAGGGGAGAGATGTAGGGAATAGTGAATGAGGGATTTCGAACACAGCATCCATTTGTTCCGGTGAAATCACAAAAGAAACTGCACAGAAACACGTCCCTGCTGTTGATATAGAATAACTGATCAGCGACGAACATTTGGTTTTAATGGGGAAAAAACTATACGAGGGCAGATTAGAAACTTGGCAAAATTTCGACCACCCGACCATTAAGGCCGTGTGTCCACCAAAGCGTTTTTTCACGCGGCTGGCGTATGTGTTCAATTGTTTTCAATGGGAGCGCCGCGTTTTTAAAACGCCATGAGCGTAACGAGGCGCTGAGCGTTTTTTTCACGCTGAAGCGCCGAGCGCACTGTGTTTTTTACTGTTCGCCGAGAGTTGAAGGTTCAACTTCGGGTAAAACGCAGCGCTCATCACTGTCACTTTTTACCCAGCCGTCCAATCACAGTGGAGGAGGGGCGGGGCTAATACCACACCGACCAACTGTCACAACATTCTTTCTGTACAACGACATCCACCAGCAGAGCTAACCGAACAACATGGATGAAAAATACATTTAGTATGAAACAAATTATCTGCAAAATCAGTTACAACAAAGCCCGTCTACGGAAAGCCTGGCCACTCCCTATTAAGTCCATTGTACCGAATTGTGGTTGTAGTTCCACCAGAGTTCCACTGGGGGCGATCGCCCATGAGTGCGTGCGTGCCACGGCCATTGTAATGTTATTTTTTTTCTGCAATTGTTATTGTACATTTCATTGTATTGTTTAAAACTAAGTTACGCCGCTAGGCACAGACGCTCTTATTATGAACACTGCAACACATTTTCTGCTGGTAATGCTGTAAATAAGTCCTCCTGACATCATCAAGGTCATGCTCTTTGACTCCCAGTGCTCTGATAAATGTAAACCTTGAATAAGCTGTGTAAGATAAAAGCATCTTGGCCAAGTCCATAAATGTAAATGCTGAATATTCTTGCTCAGAAATGTCTTAAAAACACAACAGAGAATTGGCACAAACCTGGAGATATTTCTTCACAGTGTGTAGAAACTCAACTTTGTCTCTGAGCTCGTCAAACTGCAGCTTGACTTTAGACAGCATCACCTTTGTGTCCGAACCTACAATGACAATGTGAATATATCACTCACACACTCACTCACCCACTCACTCACTCACCCACTCACTCACTCACCCACTCACTCACTCACCCACTCACTCACTCACCCACTCACTCACTCACCCACTCACCCACTCACTCACTCACCCACTCACTCACTCACACACTCACTCACTCACACACTCACTCACACACTCACACACTCACTCACTCACACACTCACTCACTCACCCACTCACTCACACACTCACTCACCCACTCACTCACTCACCCACTCACTCACTCACTCACTCACACACTCACACACTCACACACACTCACACACACTCACACACTCACTCACACACTCATCCGGTGTTGAAGTACCGCTGTGTTTTCTCTCCTGCTGTATCAGCTTGTGGAAGAACGTTCTGGTCTTTTTCAGATTTCTGCTCTCGATGATCAGCTGTTGGTGAAGCTCCTGTTTCAGAGCAAAGATGAAAAGGATCAATAAATGGATCTCAATGCCCACATTAAACCAGAACTAAACCTGGAAACAGCTACTAACCATGCATTGCATTCACAGATAATAGCTTTCTTATGTCACCAATTTTCCTGATGAAAAAAAAAAAAAAAATTTCATGACAATCTGGGTTTGTAACATGCAGGCCTTCCCAGTCTCACCAGTTCGACCCAGCGAGCAGTTCCCCTGATTAACCATCTGGACCACATAATGGCCATTAATGACGGCTTGAAGAAACCCTGTAAAACCACTGTCTATCATAAGCTGTTTTCAGCGCTATTATTCAGCAAGGCAAACTTTTCCAGAATTGGTGAGTCTCACAGTCTCAGATAAACTGTATTGCTGCGTCCGGATATACTATATAGTGGGCGAAAAATAGTATGTGAGCCGAGTGTGTCTGAATTCACAGCATTCACCAAACAGTAGACGAAAAGAACCCGTGAGATTCTGAAGTGTGCGTCTGATGGACAGTTTAATATCCCGAGAGGATTTATGAATGACAGTGAAGCGACGTGAGACTGGCGCCGTAGGTCACATGACACGGAGGAGGTATTGCGTCCGGATTACATTAATTCTACACACATTCATACTCTATGGAACATACTTTTTTAACCGTCACTAAGTAAGTTCCAAACCAAATTTAGTATCTACAGTATGCAATTTCGATTGAGTTATGAGCAAATAAATTTGGACTTTTTTCCTTGTAATTATGTCTACATTTGGCAATTCTGTTTTTTGGGGGGGGGGGGGGGGGGGGGGTTGCCCCGAAAAAAACAATTTTTTTTAAAGTAGGCTAATTGCACATTTTTAATTGAACAATTTTGACTTTTTTTCACCACGGAGTAAACAAATTAAAATGGTAGGCTAATTACAACTTTTTTTTAATCTTACAATTCGGTCTCACAAATCTCACAATAATTTTTTTTATTTTTGCAAACTTTTTAGTAATTGCGACTTTGAATGGAATTAACATTGAACTGACTCAAAGTGAATAACGACACTATTGACTTCTTTAGAGCTGCTTATAGCTGAATGGAACTCGTTTCATAATTAATAAACAGTTATTGAACTGAACTGACTGTAGAGCTGCTTTACAGCAGAATTTAATTCAGATTGCGTCTTTGATCATTTTTATCACTGTGTAGCTGTTCACATTTCATCACTACACATTCATACAATAAAGAACGTACTTTTACCGGCCGTGTTTCAAACCAAATGTAGTGCCTACTATATAGTGTGTGACTTCAGACGCAGCGCGTGACTGTGTGACTCGACAATGAAGATGATTGGAGAGTAAACTACCATTCAAACGTTTGAGGTTTTAGAGAGAAATCTCTTCTGTTCATCATGGTTGCATTTATTTGATCAAAACTACAGTAAAAAAATATTATTACAATGTAAAACATCTGTGAATATACAGTAAAGTGTAATTTATTCCTGTGATCAAAGCTGAATGTTCAGCATCATTACTCCAGTCTTCAGTGTCACATGATCCTTCACAAATCACTCTAATATGAGGATCTGATGCTCAAGAAACATTTATGATTATTACTAATGTTGAAAACAGTTCAAATTTTTTGGTGGAAACTCTAATCTTGCTGACTGCGAACTTTTGAGCGGTAGTGTACATCTCTTCAGTGTCTGTACAGCAATATGAACTCTCTGTATTTCTCACTATGGTAACAGAGATCGATGGCTTCTCTTTGATGGCGAGTAAGGGGAGTCTGACCTCCAACACCATCAAAGCAAACACACACACACACACACACACCACACACTGACCATTTCTATTCTGCAATAAACCATAATGCACACTCTCTTTGAATCAAATTAAAATGCACATCGTCCATATCTGTCTGTCCTCGTTCTGAACGTTTAATGCATGTGGCTCATTCAAGATATGAATGATGGAAGCTGTTCATTTCTTCCAATGAAAATGAAGATTGTTCAGGATACTGTACCTGGGGAAACTCTGGATCTAAATGTGGGTCCTTTTAGTACAGTTAGCATTAAATGAACACCGGAAATCAGCGTTAGGACAAATGACAGACCAGAGAACAAGGCAAAGACACGCAAAACGGGGAGAGAAAAAAAAATCACAAATCAAATCAAATAAATAGGAAATAATATTGCAAAAAAATAAATAAAATTTAATTTAAATGTTTAGCACTGTGACATTATTTTCATTAAAAATCATATTAATATGACGCAAAAAAAGATAAAAAATATATTAGAGGGTTACGATCGTTAAATATAAAGCTAAAACTAAAACAAGAGGGAAAAAAAAACGAATAAATTAAGCTATATTGCCAGGCAGATGCCAAGGCAGAATTTCTTATTTCCGTTTAATAATATGTGAAGCAATAAAGTAACTAAAGCTAATTAAAAAAAAAAAGTTTTGAAAAAGAAAAATATAAAAACCAAAAAATGTAAATTAAAGTGAAAATGTTCAATATTAATAAAAACTTTAATAGTATATCAATGCTGCTAAAATCACACTGATATACTAAATACATTTTAATTGTAATATATAAAATATGATGTGGGTATAATAAAATATAATAATCACCAATGAGAATAACAATAATTAGAAACAAAAAATGTGTTTAATTGTCATGAAAATTTCAAAATACAAAAAACGTTACGGTTCAAAGAACATGCCTCCATTAACGAAATCAACAACTTTTCTTATTTTCTGTATAGTAAATATGACCCAGAAGCTGTGTGTGAATCTCACCTGTGATCGGTCCTGTATGGTGGGAGATTGAGTGTGACGGCTGAGGTTCTGAGCGTACTTCAGCACGTCCGGCCCGAAGCAGGCGAGCCGAACACAGCCAGAGCCCAGCCGGAGGAGGAGGAGGAGGAGGAAGAGGAGATCTGACACGCACACTCGTCCATCTCAGAGCCGTCAGGAGTGATCACATTCTCTTCAGATACACACACACACTCACCCAGTGCCTGCTGCCTCCATCAGCACAGACAACACACACTCACTCACCTCTATATGAGAGGAGAGAGAGAGAGAGAGAGAGAGAGAGAGAGAGAGAGAGAGAGTTCATCTCACAGAAGCTGAAGTCAACATCATATTTCACACCAAAATAACACTATATTATTATCTATTCACTATGTATCACTATTCTATCTATCTATCTATCTATCTATCTATCTATCTATCTATCTATCTATCTATCCATCTATCCATCTATCTGTCTATCACTATTCTATCCATCTATCTATCTATCACTATTCTATCTATCTATCTATCTATCTATCTATCTATCTATCTATCTATCTATCTATCTATCACTATTCTATCTATCTATCTATCTATCTATCTATCTATCTATCACTATTCTATCTATCTATCTATCTATCTATCTATCTATCTATCTATCTATCTATCACTATTCTATCTATCTATCTATCTATCACTATTCTATCCATCTATCTATCTATCACTATTCTATCTATCTATCTATCTATCTATCTATCTATCTATCTATCTATCTATCTATCTATCACTATTCTATCTATCTATCTATCTATCTATCTATCTATCACTATTCTATCCATCTATCTATCTATCACTATTCTATCTATCTATCTATCTATCTATCTATCTATCTATCACTATTCTATCCATCTATCTATCTATCACTATTCTATCTATCTATCTATCTATCTATCTATCTATCTATCACTATTCTATCTATCTATCACTATTCTATCTATCTATCACTATTCTATCTATCTATCTATCTATCTATCACTATTCTATCTATCTATCACTATTCTATCTATCTATCTATCACTATTCTATCTATCTATCTATCTATCACTATTCTATCTATCTATCTATCTATCTATCTATCTATCTATCACTATTCTATCTATCTATCTATCACTATTCTATCTATCTATCTATCTATCTATCTATCACTATTCTATCTATCTATCTATCTATCTATCTATCTATCTATCTATCTATCTATCTATCACTATTCTATCTATCTATCTATCTATCTATCTATCTATCTATCTATCTATCTATCTATCTATCTGTCTGTCTGTCTGTCTATCTGTCTGTCTATCTGTCTGTCTGTCTATCTATCCATCCATCCATCCATCCATCCATCCATCCATCCAATCACATGTTGTATTAAGTTTTTCTGGTTTCATATTTTTTCATCACATGTTGTATTAAGTTTTTCTGGTTTCATATTTTTTCTTACTTTTGTGTTTTACACCTGTATTGAGCTGTGTGTGTGTGTGTTTGTATGTGTTTGCACTTGTGTGTGTCATGAGAAGGCCACAAAGAACATAAAAGACGAAAGCATCACTGCGTGTGTTTGGGACAGCAGAATGGAGAGAATAGTGTCTGACAGAAGGGATGAAAATTCCCCTCATTCACTTCAGTTTCCTGGCAACTCTTTCCCTCGAACAAGCAGCAAGAGCTCGGTGTGTGTGTGTGTGTGTGTGTGTGTGTGTGTGTGTCTGGCAGTGCTGGAAAACACTTATACTCGCTTTCAATCTGACAAAATCCCTCCTTGACACTAATCAGACTATAACATCTGAACAGAGATAATAAAGGCAACATAAAACAGCATTCACAGCTTATTAAATAGGTGTCACTGTTACAGTGTAATCATATATTTAAGTACTGAGAAATAATAATTAACTACATGTACTTAATATAGGATTAGGGTTTGGTTGAGGGTTAGTTGCATGTAATTATGCATAATGTACTGTTATTATAAGTACATGTAACAAATGTAAAAGACACTGTAAAATAAAGTGTTACATTAAATAGCTATAATATTATAGGATGTTTGTCAGAGTAGAACTAAATGTTTTTAAATGTTTCTTATTTGTGATTGTTGCCATAACCTTCAATACATTAAATTACTATGTGAATAACATATTAGAAATCTTGCATCACCTTAAACAGACGACTAAACAGTTTTTTAATTATTGTTTTTTTTATTTCATGTTGATGAGAGGGGGCGGTCCTACCTTTGCTGTCATCCTGTGATGTCACTTCATGTGATGTCACTTCCTGTGTGTTTCCTCTGGTGTCAGTCTCCTCTGACTCACGTCTGTCTACTGTTTCTCTGCATTTTAATTCATCAAGTTTGCATTTGAGTTCTTTCTTGATCTGGTTCTGCTGGTTTTCCTCTAATGCGGCTCGATCTGAAGGCGGGGATGAGCAGAGCTCTGCACGGTGGTCAAGATGAACCTTTTCCTCACTGGAAAAATAACGTCTGGCGTTCTGGAGAGATACTGGTGCCCTATTCACTGCATTAGAGGAGGGTTGATCATCAGAGACTCTGAGAGGAGAGAGGAGAGAGAGAGAGAGAGATGAGAGAGAGAGAGAGAGAGAGGAGGAGAGAGAGAGGAGAGAGAGAGATGAGAGAGAGAGAGGAGAGAGAGGAGAGAGAGAGAGAGAGAGAGAGGAGAGAGAGAGAGAGAGAGAGAGAGAGAGAGAGAGAAAGAGAGTTTTTTTTATACAAATGTATATTTAAAAAGTCAACCCCAATTAATTTCTCTCACATAAAGTACGGTACACAATACCTCATTAACAAACCAGATTTCTACAAACTTTGGTAAACAGTCTACCGACTTGTAGTACGCAAACTCTACTTTTAGTCTAGATGCCAAGCCCCAAAAACATAGGAACCACACTTATTGCATCCTGCCCTAGAAGTTTATTTTTTCTTGTTTTCCAGATTACTAATATTGCAGTGCCTGATAAAAAAATTAATTAAAACCAAAGTCCTTTTCCTTTGAACGGAATACCTAGCCTGGTCCCACCAGACTCTCGTACATTTCATTTGACAAGCGTTTGACAAGCGTTAACTTCCTTGAAGGCGGGAACTCTATTGAAGTTTAAAACTATTGGATCTGCCCAGAGTCACTCTGGATCTGCCGTGACCAAACGTATGACGACTCAAACTAGCGCACAACATCAACGTCATCGTTCTCAGCCACTCCCTCTGTCGCTGATTGGACCGGTAAAAAATTTACTGGAGAAAATCAAAGAATATACAGCAAACCCAGACGTAGTACTGAAGGAAAATGAAAATTGAGCGGAAGTACGTAGGAGGGCGGAGCCAGGCTACAGAATACCTTGGACCATAAACAAACAATTTGAAGGAAAAAGATAAAAACCAATTGCTTAAAAGGGAAAAAAGATCCCCTAAACGTGAGCACTCCACAAATAAATGGAGCACTGATTCTACCTCTAAAAATAAAGGACAACCCCAACGCTAGGATTAATATGCGCCACATGTCTGTTCATAGCTACGGCTCCATGTGCAATTCTCCACTGGAGATCCACCCGTCCGCTTATTAATTGGACATTTGTACAGAGCACGCCAGCAGCCTTTAGGTGAAGAGTCAAGTCAAAGAAAATCCATACATTTTGTAGAAAAAAACACCAGTCAATAAACTGGCATTTGACACTTTTAAACAAGTCGAAACAATCCAAACCCGGGGTTTTAAACGTCAACAAACAGTGATCATCCTCTTCCCAATTCTCCACAGTATATAGGGTTGCCAACGGTTCTGAATTAGCCGGGACATCCCGTATTTTGGGCCTGATTTATTTGTCCCGTACGGGACCTCCCTTGTCCCTATTAAATAGACAGCTATGCTGATCTAACCACTGACCGATACAACAGCAACAAGACATCAGGTCATCATCCAATCACAGCCCACAATCACGCACATCAGACCATACCAATAACAAACTCTACATTGAGAATTAATTATTCTTTTGGGACAAATCATTGTTTGATTTGCAAACAGAATCCTCTGCTGTCTAGTCGCTCCCGGTTCGATCCGGACTCGCACTAACGGCAAACAATGTCCGAGTATTGATTTCGGCAAATCAGTTTTCACTACGTGAAATCTCGAGGCCCAGAGAGAAGGAAATGATTCGTTGAATAAAGTCGTTATTTTTGTTTGTTTTTTGCGCACAAAAAGTATTCTCGTCGCTTGATAAACTTAAGGTTGAGCCACTGTAGTCACTCTGTGTCACTTTAACGATGTCTTTAATAACTTTTGGGCCGGCCAGTTTCGATCCCTTTAAGAAGCCTATGGAGGAGTGAGATAGCTCTCAGATTTAATCAAAAATATCTTCGTGTTCTGAAGATGAACGAAAGTCTTACGGGGTTGGAACAACATGAGGGCGAGTGATTACTGACAGAGTTTACATTTTTGGGTGAACTATCCCTTTAAAGCATCCATAAGTAGGTTTAAGAGGGAAAGGGGAAAAACAGATAAAAGCAGCATTATAAAAAGAGACACCATGTGATGCATGAAATGGTTAGCTAAAACAAAACCTTTAACAATCTCTTTTTTCCCACATTTCTATACTTTCTACTTGCCTTTACATGTTTCTTCAAACGAAACCTTTTCTTTTCACTTAAGATATCAAACTCACATTCTTTTGATGTAGCTACTGAAACAGACTTCTCAAACTTCTCAATATCTGGGAAAAAGTCTATCACATTAACTTTCTTCCCAAAAGTATCATCCAGAAAAGCATTAATCTCCTCTAAAGTATACAATGAGGGATTGTGAGAACTCTTGAGAGTCCACCTCACCACTGCACATCCCTGTGAACATAAATCAATATCATGTAGGGGTATACACAGTAAAAAACTTTGGGATATTTGTTCAACCCAACCGTTGGGTTACACATATTGGGTCAAGGTTATTTAAAAAAAAAAAATGCTGGGTCATTTTAAACAATCGTTAGGTAAATTCTAGTAATAACCCGGCTGTTGGGTTATACGGTTTCCGCAGCGACGGTTCAAATTTTAACGGTCCATTGACAGTCAACCCAAAGAAGCGGCTGTAGCCTGATTGTGAAAGGTAAGTCATCGTTTTTTAATGTATATACTTATATTGTGTACTGAAACGTGGAATATAGCCTAATCTAAAACTGAATTTTATAACTTTTTATAAAAAGGATCCCTTTAGTCAGTTTTAATGCTCTCCAGGAAGTGAGATCGATTGGAAATGAATCCTAGCTATCCCAGTTAGCTCGCTAGCATAAATATAAATATTATTATATTTATATAAATATTACAGTAAAACATTATAGAGATGTATGGTGATAAACTAAGTAGGCCTAGGCCTAGTCTGAAATCACTAGAATTACGCAATTACACTCATTTCTGAAACGCTTACCTCAGGAGGAGCCTCAGTTGGCACTAGTTGAGAAGTAACATCAATCACTGATCCCGAAACATTACTTTCAACTTCGCGTTCTGTATGTGGGCACGCATGTCGTTTATGCCCAACATCACCGCATTCAAACACTTCATATTACCTGTTGTTGCGTAAACCATAGGCTATATGTTTTCCCTTCATGTTAAACACGAAAAGATATAACCAGCGTTCGCACCGGAGAATCCAAAACCATGTTGACATGTCTCCTGAAGGACATCACATGTTTAACACTTGTGCACTGTTCGAATTCTGTGAACGCCCTTTATGGAGCGGGTCAAATTGACCCTAATGGGATTCAATACAATTCCTCAAAAATCACACTATGAAAAACAACAAAGATTTAGATACAAACTGTAAACTTTTAATATCAACATTTGTCAAACATTACAAAAATATTATATCTGAAAATATGATTTATATAAATGTTTTTAAACCATTTTTTAAACCAATTTTTGACAAAATTGGAACATAAACAGTATACTGACTTTTTTTGCATATACATTTTTTTTACTTTTTTATTTTATTTTATTTTTTTACTTGTTTTGCTGTGAACATCGTAACTGAACAATACAATTTTGCTGTATAATGAAAAATTTTTATTTTCCTAAGTTAACTTTCCCTAGTTTCCTAAGACCTAGTTCCCTAGTTTCATTATTCACTCACAGGGAAGTTAGAAACCAAACATAACAAAACCATACATCAAATAAATGTTTTTTATATTTTTTTTTGGTCTGTGAAGCTGCCTTTGAAAATCCTACATAAAAGTTTTGGTTAAAAGCTAGGTATTTTAGAAATCTTGAATATTGAAATGAGAGCTTATTTTACTATCTGTGTCTGAGAAAGATTTTCATCTGTAATTTGCAAATAATTCTAAACACTGTGATTTTAGCTTTTTCAAGTGTGTTTGGTTAGGGTTAGAGCACTTTTAGATACACTTGCACGTTAGAACTGGAGTTGAAGTGCCCTTACATACAGAAAATAAATGTTTTTATTTTGTGTCTGTTCAGTTGCTTTTGAATGGCTGCCTATGAGGGTCAAATTGACCCGCGAACATCACGAACGTAATAGTAATTTTGTTTGTATATGTCAAAACACATCAGCATGTTGAAACTTTGCATGCATGTTCATCATGATAAATGAGAAAAAGTCACAAAATATCAAGAAAAAAAACAAAGGTTAACCAGTATTTCCAACAACTAGAAAATCGAAACGGGTCAAATTGACCCGCAACATAACACAAGGGTTAATAGCCGTGTGTTTGCATTGGAGAGATCGTGTTTTGTTTTAAACGGACTAACAATTTTTCCACAGCGAACTAGGGCATGCTCCAACGCTTCATTAGTTTTGAAAGGTGGAAATCGTGATTTTAGAAGAAGCCGCATAGAGTGGAATGACTTGCACTAAATCGTCGTTAATAATAAGGCCATTTTCAATTATCTGATTGACAAGATTCTGCGCTTTCAAAAAAAACTACAACAGCCTTATTCATACGAGAGGCAGAAGACATATTTTCGTGGCCTACCGCTTCCCGTCGCAACAAACACATCCTCCACCTTTACCCCATGAGGAGGCGCGCGCGCGACACACACACACACACACACACACACACACACACACACACACCTGAACCCATCAGCCGAACACTGAGACGCATGCCTCCGCACTTAAACTCGCCTTAACAGCAACAATAATGAAAAATAAACGCTTAGCAAACCATGCAGAAACAAGATGAAATGGAGAAAAAAAAGATAAAGGGGAAAAAAAGTATCGGTGAAAATCCACCACTCAGTCTTCAATCCAATCAAGAAAAACCCCCACTTAATTCAAGATATATTATCGTGTAGGCCTACAGTTTTACTTATTCAGTAGATTTCACTGGTTTTAAGGATGTTTAGGAAAAAAAAGATGAGCAAATAGGCTAATAATAATAAACGGAGCAATTCCAATAGGGTCCTCCTCTCACCATCGGTGCTCTGGCCCTAAATACAGGATTTAAAAATATATTTTTTGCAAGATAAAATAAATAATTAAATGAATAAATACATAATGTCAACTAAATCATAAATGAATAAATATTAACTAAACCATTTATAGTAAATAAATAAATAAATAAACATAAATGTCTAAACTAAACTATATATCATAAATAACTAAATAAATGTCAACTAAACCATTTATCATAAATAAATAAACAAAATAAAGCAAACTAAATATTTATTACAAATAAATAAATAAATAATAGTAAAGTAAACCATTTTCCATAAGTAAATACTCAAATAAACCATTTATTATAAATAAATAAACAAAATAAAGCAAACTAAACATTTATTACAAACAAACAAACAAATACATAAGTCAACTAAACCATTTTCAGAAATGAACAAATAACAGAAAAGTAAACCATTTTTCATGAATAAATAAATAGTTAACTAAACCATTTATCACAAATAAATAAATTTAGTCAACTAAAAAATTAACCATGAATAAATAAACAAAAGTCAACTAAAGCATTTATCATGAAAAAAATAAATACTCAAGTGTCAGCTAAACCATCTCTCCTGTAAACCACCTACCGTAGATCGTTATGCTTTATCAGAGCTATAAGAAAACTTCTTTAGATCCGAGGCTTGTGACGCGACTAAACCTGCAGCACCTGTGTGACGTCCACACACTCCTCTCACACACCAGCACTGCTGTTTAACCACACACACACAGTGAGAGTGTGTAACATCCACAGCCACTTCAGCCTGATCCCTCAGAGCATGTGATCCGGCGACTGAGAAAGAGACTATTGTGTCTCATAACATCACATCTCTCTCTCTCTCTCTCTCTCTCTCTCTCTCTCTCTCTCTCTCTCTTTCTCTCTCTCTCTCTCTCTCTCTCTCTCTCCCCATGTGATCTCTCTGACCCGACGAGGACTCACTTCAAGAGCATCTGTTTCCATAGGGACCTTTCTGGAAAACTGCTTCTCCTGAAATTATTCTGGCTTGATTGCTGATGATAAGTGGAGGGACGTGGTTATATATGATTATTGAGAATGAGAAGCTCTCATGTGACTAAAATTCTAATTCAAAGCCACAGGCTGTTGGTCCATTTCAGCCTTCAGAAAATCAAACTGAATAATGCATAATGTGTAAATAAAGATGACTAGACATGAGGTGTGACTAATGATAAATCATCACTATTTCTCTCATATTTGGGGTTTCAGTGCTAAACCTGAAGTATTGACCTCACTGCACAGCATCTGTGCTCCAGACATAACCGATTCCTTTATCTCGTTTTAAGGATGTTTAGATATTTTTACTGTAAAACACTACAAAAATACAGATTAAGAAAATAATGGTTGCAGACACAGAAAGCAATAATAAACTTATGTTAACTAACTAACTAACTAAATAACTAACTAAAATCTACTAATTAACTAATACTAATATTACAATATATATTATCTTACAGATATAACCAACCAACGAACTAACCAACCAACCACTAACTAACTAAAATCTTTCAATGAAATAATATTAATTATTAATAATAATATTACAAGATATATTATCTTACAGATATAATCAACCAACCAACCACCTAACTAACCAACCAAACAACCAACCAAAATCTTTCAATGAAATAATATTATTAATAATAATAATAATACAAGATACATTATCTTAAAGATATAACCAACCAACCAACTAACTAAAATCTTTCAATGAAATAATATTAATTATCAGCAATAATATTACAAGATATATTATCTTACAGATATAATCAACCAACCAACCACCTAACTAACCAACCAAACAACCAACCACCTAACTAACCAACCAACCAAAATCTTTCAATGAAATAATAATATTAATAATAATAATACTACAAGATACATTATCTTAAAGATATAACCAACCAACCAACTAACTAACTAAAATATTTCAATAAAATAATATTAATTATAAACATTAATAATTATACAAGACACATTATCTTACAGATATAACCAACCAACCAATTAACTTGTAACTAACCAACCAACCACCTAGCTAACCAACTAACCAACCAACCAACCAACCACCTAACCAAACAACCAACCACCTAGCTAACCAACCAACCACCTAACCACACAACCAACCACCTAGCTAACCAACCACCTAACCAAACAACCAACCACGTAGCTAACCAACCAACCACTTAACCACACAACCAACCACCTAGCTAACCAACCAACCACCTAACCACACAACCAACCACCTAGCTAACCAACCAACCAACCACCTAACCAAACAACCAACCACCTAGCTAACCAACCAACCACTTAACCACACAACCAACCACCTAGCTAACCAACCAACCAACCAAATAACCAACCACCTAGCTAACCAACCAACCAACTAACCAACCACCTAGCTAACTAACCACCTAACCAAACAACCAACCACCTAGCTAACCAACCAACCAACCACCTAGCTAACCAACCAACCAAATAACCAACCACCTAGCTAACCAACCAACTAACCAACCACCTAGCTAACCAACCAACCAACTAACCAACCACCTAGCTGACCAACCAACTAACCAACCACCTAGCTAACCAACCACCTAGCTAACCAACCACCTAGCTAACCAACCAACAAATTAACTAAAATCTTTCAATGAAACAATATTAATTATTAATAATTATAGTACAAGATATATTATATTACAGATATAGACTGCTGATGAATGCTTACAAGAAAAAAAATCTGCCCACGAGGTAAGAAAATAAACTTGTTTTCCATATGAATTAAGTATATTTTTCTGACCCCATGCAAAAACAATAAGAAAGAAAATAATTTTTTTCTAGTGTATTTTATTAAGTGATCAGATGCATGATTTTGCTTGGCAAAAAAACCCACAGTGTTTAACTAAAGGAGCCATATCCAGAGACCAGAATATCACAGAGACTGTTTCTAAAAGCAAATGCGGCAAATCAGTAAATCAGTGCTGGAGGGAATGGAGAAGAGCTGCTTTATGTTGATACTCACAGGTTGATCAGATGGTGAAGGTCACACAGCAACTTCTGCTCCCAGAACACGGCGCTGAACTTCTCCCTTACTGCTCGGCAAAAAGTGTCAAACCGGAGGGTTTTCAAGGAAAAGATGTATTCTCCTAGAAAGAGACAAGACATGAGGGAGTCCTTGAAGCCTCGTCCAGTGACAAACAGCTGATCAAGACCATGAAAGAAATACTAAATCTGTGTGAAAATACAGAATGTGGCCTATAACATAAACACAGATCAGAGGAACATTGCGTAAGTTTCTTAGATTATTTCTTTTAGAGTGAGCTCCCCTGGAATGTGTGAATTTATGACATAAATCACAGAATTAAAGGTTGAGGTGGGGGTGATTTTTAACACAGGCTAGTTATACTGAAAATAATAATAATAATAAAATGTAAAAATAATAAAACAAAATCAAATTTAAAAATGAAAAAATAATAAAATAAAATACAAAAATAGTAAAATGTAAAAAAATATGCCAAAAAAATAATAATTTAAAGAATTACATGATTAAAAAATGAAAAAAATTATAATAAATTGTATAAAAAAAACATAAAAAGAATAAAATAAAATGTAGAAATAAACTGAATGAAAAAAATGATAAAGTAAATTTAATTAATCTACAAAAATACTAAAATGTAAAAAAATACAATAAGCAAAATACAAAATAAAATTTTTAAATAAAAAAATGAACTAATAAATTGTAAAACAATAATAATAATAATAATAATAATAATAGTACTAATAATAATAAAACAAATAATAAAACAAAATAAAGTAAAATGTAAAAAATAAAACAATTAAAATAATACATTTTTTTTAAATAAATGGTAAAACAAACATAATAATAATAAAATATAAATAATAAAACAAAACTAAATGTAATTTTTTTTATAAAAAATAATAATAAATTGTAAAAAAAAGAAATAGTAATAAAATAAAATAATTCCAAATAATTATTTAAAAAAAATTTTTAAAGAAGTAATAATACGGTAAAATAAGTAAAAAAGTTAAATTGTTATTAAAATAAATGAAAATGATTTACATATAAAATGGTTTACCCATTGGCAGATCCCCGAGTCCGTTCTCCAAGCATCCGTCAAACGTGAACTCTTCTCTGATCAGGTCACACACACGCTTCACACACGCGCATCTCCAACACGAGCTGGAGAGAGGCAGTGTGTGATTCACACAGCGAGGAGCAGAGATATTCACAGCTCTCTCAGGAGACGCGGAGTTATTATCTCTATGGCAAACACTGACTCTTTCATTCCTGGGAGTGGCGTCTGGTTTTACAGAAGGTTTTGGTAGTTTGATGTTTAGTGGTTCTGCGCTGAAGTGATGCACGCCTGTGATTGGCTGAAGCACGGCGATCTGAACAGGAAGTAGGGTCAGATTTCCTGTGTGTGGGTCTTGCTGTAACAGGAAGTTGTTATAAATCCCATTGGTACATGGTAGGGTGGGGTAGTTCGGCTGTTTGTCCGTTTCTTTATTGGTTATTTGGGTAATCGCTGGCGGCGGTGAATTCAGGAGAGTCTTACAGCTGGATGATGATGAATAACCGGCTACATGATCCGCCGTCGAGAAAACTCCCTCAATCCCATCATCCTCGGCGTCACTCTCGGACGGTTCTTCTGGCTCTAGCGGGAGAGTTTCATCTGTGATGTCATCGAAAGAGACAATCCTTAAAAACAAACAAGAGCATTAGATCCGCAATTATGAGTTTATCATTCAAAATTCTGACTTTATTCTCGCAATTCTGACTTTATTTCTCACAATTCTGACTTTATTTCTCACAATTCTTACTTTATTTCTCGCAATTCTTACTTTATTTCTCGCAATTCTGACTTTATTTCTCGCAATTCTGACTTTATTTCTCACAATTCTGACTTTATTTCTCACAATTCTGACTTTATTTCTCACAATTCTGACTTTATTTCTCACAATTCTGACTTTATTTCTTGCAATTCTGACTTTATTTCTCGCAATTCTGACTTTATTTCTCGCAATTCTGACTTTATTTCTCGCAATTCTGACTTTATTTCTCACAATTCTGACTTTATTTCTCTCAATTCTGACTTTATTTCTCTCAATTCTGACTTTATTTCTCTCAATTCTAACTTTATTTCTCGCAATTCTGACTTTATTTCTCGCAATTCTGACTTTATTTCTCGCAATTCTGACTTTATTTCTCGCAATTCTGACTTTATTTCTCACAATTCTGACTTTATTTCTCACAATTCTGACTTTATTTCTCGCAATTCTGACTTTATTTCTCGCAATTCTGACTTTATTTCTCACAATTCTGACTTTATTCCTCTCAATTCTGACTTTATTTCTCTCAATTCTGACTTTATTTCTCTCAATTCTGACTTTATTTCTCTCAATTCTAACTTTATTTCTCGCAATTCTGACTTTATTTCTTGCAATTCTGACTTTATTTCTCTAAATTCTGACTTTATTTCTCTCAATTCTGACTTTATTTCTCTCAATTCTGACTTTATTCTCGCAATTCTGACTTTATTTCTCTCAATTCTGACTTTATTTCTCTCAATTCTAACTTTATTTCTCGCAATTCTGACTTTATTTCTCGCAAATCTGACTTTATTTCTCGCAATTCTGACTTTATTTCTCACAATTCTGACTTTATTTCTCTCAATTCTGACTTTATTTCTCTCAATTCTGACTTTATTTCTCTCAATTCTAACTTTATTTCTCGCAATTCTGACTTTATTTCTCACAATTCTGACTTTATTTCTCGCAATTCTGACTTTATTTATCGCAATTCTGACTTTATTTATCGCAATTCTGACTTTATTTATCGCAATTCTGACTTTATTTCTCACAATTCTGACTTTATTCCTCTCAATTCTGACTTTATTTCTCTCAATTCTGACTTTATTTCTCTCAATTCTGACTTTATTTCTCTCAATTCTAACTTTATTTCTCGCAATTCTGACTTTATTTCTTGCAATTCTGACTTTATTTCTCTAAATTCTGACTATTTCTCGCAATTCTGACTTTATTTCTCTCAATTCTGACTTTATTCTCTCAATTCTGACTTTATTTCTCACAATTCTGACTTTATTCCTCTAAATTCTGACTATTTCTCGCAATTCTGACTTTATTTCTCTGAATTCTGACTTTATTTCTCACAATTCTGACTTTATTTCTCTCAATTCTGACTTTATTTATGTTAATTCTGACTTTATTTCTTGCAATTCTGACTTTATTTCTCTCAATTCTGACTTTATTTCTCGCAATTCTGACTTTATTTCTCACAATTCTGACTTTATTTCTCTCAATTCTGACTTTATTTCTCTCAATTCTGACTTTATTTCTCTCAATTCTAACTTTATTTCTCGCAATTCTGACTTTATTTCTCACAATTCTGACTTTATTTCTCGCAATTCTGACTTTATTTATCGCAATTCTGACTTTATTTATCGCAATTCTGACTTTATTTATCGCAATTCTGACTTTATTTCTCACAATTCTGACTTTATTCCTCTCAATTCTGACTTTATTTCTCTCAATTCTGACTTTATTTCTCTCAATTCTGACTTTATTTCTCTCAATTCTAACTTTATTTCTCGCAATTCTGACTTTATTTCTTGCAATTCTGACTTTATTTCTCTAAATTCTGACTATTTCTCGCAATTCTGACTTTATTTCTCTCAATTCTGACTTTATTCTCTCAATTCTGACTTTATTTCTCACAATTCTGACTTTATTCCTCTAAATTCTGACTATTTCTCGCAATTCTGACTTTATTTCTCTGAATTCTGACTTTATTTCTCACAATTCTGACTTTATTTCTCTCAATTCTGACTTTATTTATGTTAATTCTGACTTTATTTCTTGCAATTCTGACTTTATTTCTCTCAATTCTGACTTTATTTCTCGCAAAAAAACCGTGAAGTAAATATATCAGTGAATTCTTCTTGAAACGGTTCACTTTCACCCCTGTTCTGAACTTAAATGTTGTAATTCATGAATGCTTTGACCTAAGGTTGGTCTCTTTATAAAGAAGACAACATTATGTAAATATAAAAACATTATAGAAGTGAAAGCGGATAGTCCATCTATCACGGATATATATATAAAAGTGCGTCAGTAGACCTACAGCTCAGACTGTGTGTTTGGGGTCAGGACTATCGGGCTGAAGTGTGTATCAGGAGAGGTGAAGGCCTCGGGCAAACGGATGCTGGTGGAGGACACTGGGTAATTATGAGGAACAGGACCAGTTACAGGGGCCAACCGGCCCTCGAGGGCCAACGGGACAAAACCTGAGACAAAAACACACCTGCAGATTAATACCACACAAATGTAAAGCATGTTCATATTCAGCCGACACACATGTTTGAACATTTATTACAAAACAGGGTGGATCTCATGAAAACATGCGTGGATCACATTTCACCCCCAAAAACAGATATATATGAAATTTTACATGATGAAGAGGAATCCTATTTTAGGACCATTAATGCAATTATTTTTGCAAGATAACTGTATTTTAATAGCAAAAGCACATTCCCCTCATATTTCTGTGATGCATCCATTTTACTTTTGAGTTTTTTGATGTTTTTTTTATTCTCATTTTATATATATATATATATATATATACAAAATATTTCTATTTGAAACAAATCATTAATAATAATAGAGTTTTCACAAAAATATGAAACAGCACAACTGTTTTCAACACTGATAATAATCATAAATGTTTCTTGAGCATCAGATCCTCATATTAGAGTGATTTCTGAAGGATCATGTGACACTGAAGACTGGAGTAATGATGCTGAACATTCAGCTTTGATCACAGGAATAAATTACACTTTACTGTATATTCACATAGAAAACAGATGATTTACATTATAATAACATTTCACAATTTTTACTGTAGTTTTGATCAAATAAATGCCTTGTTAGCATAATCCACCCCAAATTTTTGAATAACAGTGCATTTACATAATTATTATTTAATTTTTTTCACATTATAATAATATGAGATTCTTTTCACATTACATTACAAAGAATGTGTGGGTAAATGTTCTTAATTGTCATAAAGATAATAGGCTTTCTTTATGAGCAGTAGAATTTCTCTCTTCTGATTTTAGGGTGAAATATGAGCTGAAAATGTTCTTGACTGGTTTTGTGAGAGTTTAATCTGAAATGTTAAAAATGCACATTGACAGAATGACTCGCACCTGTGTGAACTTGTCCCACGTGTGGGTCAGGTGTGTTTTCAGCACTCTCAGGAGAACACGGTTCCTCCGTAACTCTATTCCCATCCAATGCCTTCAATGACAAACGCTTCTTGTTATGAGAAACTTGCTGAGCGAAGTTCATGTATTAAGACAGGAAAGAGTTACAGAAGAGCGTTTGCACTGACAGCTGGTATGTTTATAAGAGTAGCTCTTTATTTGTTTCTATTTTTAGTCTGTATAAATAATTTTTGAATAAACAACTGTGGGAAAGTTGATACTTAAACCGAGTCTCCTGAGATTTGAAAGATCAACCTCTGAGCAATTGCATTCCTTTGAGAAATCTCATGAAAAATCAATTCACGACTATCTGTAAACTGGAGTTACACAAAAAAACGTGTATTAGATGTGCAAACGGGACAGAGATGAGTGTGTGTCGCTGATTTCACTGGACTGACATGTTTAATGCGGTAGAAGGACGATGTTTCTGTGACACACAGTTGATCAAATAAGGAAACTCGTTTCCCACACAGAATAAAAAACTAAAAAGGCTGCAACATTTTATTTCACAATTCTGACTTTTACGCAAATTCTGACGTTATTACACGCAATTCTGACTTTTTTTCAGGATTGTAATATAAACTCGCAATTGCGAGAAAAAGTCATGATTGCGAAATATAAGCTTGCAAATAAAAATGGTAATAGCAACTTTTTTTCTCACAATTCTGTCTTTATTTCTCACAATTCTGACTTGATTTCACGCAGTTCTCAATTTATTTATCATAATTCTGACTTTATATCTTGCAATTCTGACTTTATTTCTCGTAATTCTGACTTTATTTCTCGTAATTCTGACTTTATATCTTGCAATTCACAATTCTGACTTTATTTATCGCAATTCTGACTTTATTTCTCGTAATTCTGACTTTATTTCTCGTAATTCTGACTTTATTTCTCGTAATTCTGACTTTATTTCTCGTAATTCTGACTTTATTTTTTTGTAATTATGACTTTATATCTTGCAATTCGCAATTCTGACTTTATTTCTCACAATTCTAACTTTATTTCTCGTAATTATGACTTTATTTATCGTAATTCTAACTTTATCTTGCAATTCGCAATTCTGACTTTATTTCTCACAATTCTAACTTTATTTCTCGTAATTATGACTTTATTTATCGTAATTCTAACTTTATCTTGCAATTCACAATTCTGACTATTTCTCGCAATTTTGACTTTTTTCTCGTAATTATGACTTTATTTCTCACAATTCTGACTTTATTTCTCGCAATTTTTACTTTATTTCTCGTAATTCTGACTATTTCTCACAATTCCGACTTTTTTTTCAGGATTGTAATATAAACTCGCAATTGCGAGAAAAAGTCATGATTGCAAAATATAAGCTTGCAAATAAAAATGGTAATTGCAACTTTTTTCTCACAATTCTGTATTTATTTCTCGCAATTCTGACTTTATTTCTCACAATTCTGACTATTTCTCACAATTCTGACTATTTCTCACAATTCTGACTTTATTTCTCGTAATTCTGACTTTATTTCTCGTAATTCTGACTTTATTTCTCACAATTCTGACTTTATTTCTCGTAATTCTGACTTTATTTCTCGTAATTCTGACATTATTTCTCACAATTCTGACTTTATTTCTCACAATTCTGACTTTATTTCTCGTAATTCTGACTTTATTTCTCACAATTCTGACTATTTCTCGTAATTCTGACTTTATTTCTCGTAATTCTGACTATTTCTCACAATTCTGACTATTTCTCGCAATTCTGACTTTATTTCTCACAATTATTTCTCACAATTCTGACTTTATTTCTCGTAATTCTGACTTTATTTCTCACAATTCTGACTTTATTTCTCGCAATTCTGACTTTATTTCTCACAATTCTGACTTTATTTCTCGTAATTCTGACTTTATTTCTCGTAATTCTGACTTTATTTCTCACAATTCTGACTTTATTTCTCACAATTCTGACTTTATTTCTCGTAATTCTGACTTTATTTCTCACAATTCTGACTTTATTTTTCGCAATTCTGACTTTATTTCTCGTAATTCTGACTTTATTTCTCACAATTCTGACTTTATTTCTCGTAATTCTGACTTTATTTCTCACAATTCTGACTTTATTTCTCACAATTCTGACTTTATTTCTCGTAATTCTGACTTTATTTCTCACAATTCTGACTTTATTTTTCGCAATTCTGACTTTATTTCTCGTAATTCTGACTTTATTTCTCACAATTCTGACTTTATTTCTCACAATTCTGACTTTATTTCTCGCAATTCTGACTTTATTTCTCACAATTCTGACTTTCTCGTAATTCTGACTTTATTTCTCACAATTCTGACTTTATTTCTCGCAATTCTGACTTTATTTCTCACAATTCTGACTTTATTTCTCACAATTCTGACTTTATTTCTCGCAATTCTGACTTTATTTCTCACAATTCTGACTTTATTTCTCACAATTCTTACTTTATTTCTCGTAATTCTGACTTTATTTCTCACAATTCTGACTTTATTTCTCTCAATTCTGACTTTATTTCTCACAATTCTGACTTTATTTCTCGCAATTCTGACTTTATTTCTCGTAATTCTGACTTTTTCTCGTAATTCTGACTTTATTTCTCACAATTCTGACTTTATTTCTCACAATTCTGACTTTATTTCTCGCAATTCTGACTTTATTTCTCACAATTCTGACTTTATTTCTCGTAATTCTGACTATTTCTCACAATTCTGACTTTATTTCTCGCAATTCTGACTTTATTTCTCACAATTCTGACTTTATTTCTCACAATTCTGACTTTATTTCTCGCAATTCTGACTTTATTTCTCACAATTCTGACTTTATTTCTCGTAATTCTGACTTTATTTCTCGTAATTCTGACTTTATTTCTCGTAATTCTGACTTTATTTCTCGTAATTCTGACTTTATTTCTCGTAATTCTGACTTTATTTTTTTGTAATTATGACTTTATTTCTCGCAATTCTGACTTTTTTCTCACAATTCTGACTTTATTTCTCGTAATTCTGACTTTATATCTTGCAATTCGCAATTCTGACTTTATTTCTCACAATTCTAACTTTATTTCTCGTAATTATGACTTTATTTATCGTAATTCTAACTTTATCTTGCAATTCACAATTCTGACTATTTCTCGCAATTTTGACTTTTTTCTCGTAATTCTGACTTTATTTCTCACAATTCTGACTTTATTTCTCGCAAATTTTACTTTATTTCTCGTAATTCTGACTATTTCTCACAATTCCGACTTTTTTTTCAGGATTGTAATATAAACTCGCAATTGCGAGAAAAAGTCATGATTGCAAAATATAAGCTTGCAAATAAAAATGGTAATTGCAACTTTTTTCTCACAATTCTGTATTTATTTCTCGCAATTCTGACTTTATTTCTCACAATTCTGACTATTTCTCACAATTCTGACTATTTCTCACAATTCTGACTTTATTTCTCGTAATTCTGACTTTATTTCTCGTAATTCTGACTTTATTTCTCACAATTCTGACTTTATTTCTCGTAATTCTGACTTTATTTCTCGTAATTCTGACATTATTTCTCACAATTCTGACTTTATTTCTCACAATTCTGACTTTATTTCTCGTAATTCTGACTTTATTTCTCACAATTCTGACTTTATTTCTCGTAATTCTGACTTTATTTCTCGTAATTCTGACTATTTCTCACAATTCTGACTATTTCTCGCAATTCTGACTTTATTTCTCACAATTATTTCTCACAATTCTGACTTTATTTCTCGTAATTCTGACTTTATTTCTCACAATTCTGACTTTATTTCTCGCAATTCTGACTTTATTTCTCACAATTCTGACTTTATTTCTCACAATTCTGACTTTATTTCTCGTAATTCTGACTTTATTTCTCACAATTCTGACTTTATTTCTCACAATTCTGACTTTATTTCTCACAATTCTGACTTTATTTCTCACAATTCTGACTTTATTTCTCGTAATTCTGACTTTATTTCTCACAATTCTGACTTTATTTTTCGCAATTCTGACTTTATTTCTCGTAATTCTGACTTTATTTCTCACAATTCTGACTTTATTTCTCGTAATTCTGACTTTATTTCTCACAATTCTGACTTTATTTCTCACAATTCTGACTTTATTTCTCGTAATTCTGACTTTATTTCTCACAATTCTGACTTTATTTCTCACAATTCTGACTTTATTTCTCGCAATTCTGACTTTATTTCTCACAATTCTGACTTTCTCGTAATTCTGACTTTATTTCTCACAATTCTGACTTTATTTCTCGCAATTCTGACTTTATTTCTCACAATTCTGACTTTATTTCTCACAATTCTGACTTTATTTCTCGCAATTCTGACTTTATTTCTCACAATTCTGACTTTATTTCTCACAATTCTGACTTTATTTCTCGTAATTCTGACTTTATTTCTCACAATTCTGACTTTATTTCTCTCAATTCTGACTTTATTTCTCACAATTCTGACTTTATTTCTCGCAATTCTGACTTTATTTCTCGTAATTCTGACTTTTTCTCGTAATTCTGACTTTATTTCTCACAATTCTGACTTTATTTCTCACAATTCTGACTTTATTTCTCGCAATTCTGACTTTATTTCTCACAATTCTGACTTTATTTCTCGTAATTCTGACTTTATTTCTCACAATTCTGACTTTATTTCTCGCAATTCTGACTTTATTTCTCACAATTCTGACTTTATTTCTCACAATTCTGACTTTATTTCTCGCAATTCTGACTTTATTTCTCACAATTCTGACTTTATTTCTCACAATTCAGACTTTATTTCTCGTAATTCTGACTTTATTTCTCACAATTCTGACTTTATTTCTCGCAATTCTGACTTTATTTCTCACAATTCCGACTTCTCCCGGGAGTATGTGCAGACAGTGAGCTATCGTGCTGCTGAATTTGGAGATAAAACGTTGCAATTACATTCCATGGTGGAAACAAGTTTCCACAGTAAAAGGCACAGAGAACAGAGACTCTATAGAACTATAAAGACGAGATCACAGGACTGATCAGATCCTGCCGCTTCACCTGATGAACTCGACTGATGAGCTGCGACCACACACTCTCTGCATCACTTCCCTGCCGGCAGAGGTAGTCACGGCAACACTGAAAGATGACAGCAGAATAACCCACATTACCAAACGCAAACAGCCTGAGAGACAGCAGAACGAGTGTTTGGAGGAAGAAAACAAACCAGAAATGCACTCATTGCATAAAGAAAATTAAGCCTTTCATTTTAACACTGAATTAATAATTACATAATAATTATCATGTATTAATTATTACATAATAATCATCCATAATTGCATTGTGAAATTATTTTCAGGACAATTCAGCCCAAAAACCTGAAATTATTAAAATCATTAGTTATTTAATTTAAATAACACATCATTATTTTCACATAAATGCTATATGTATATGTATATATATATATATATATATATATATATATATATATTATATATATATATATATATATATATATATATATATATATATATATATATATTATATATGTGTGTGTTTCATTTACATATGTAGGGTTTCATTTCTTAATATTACTTACTTTAGTTAACATATAATAATAATAATAATAATTTGTTATTCCTAATGCACTTTTCTAGTACCCAAAGCTCTTGGTTTTTTAGCGTGAACTAACAATGAACAATAATTCCTCTGTTAATTTCAACATTTACTAATAAAATTTTAAAATTGGATTTAATGTTGGATTTCTTAACATTAGTTAAAAAACAATGAACAACTGTATTTTTATTAACTAACATTGGCAAAGATTATTAAACGTTGCAAAAAAAATAATATTGCACACTGTTAATTAATACAATTTGTATTAATTATGTTAACAAATGAAACAAAGTAAAGTGTATTGTAAATATTGTAAAGATTTTTTAATGATTTTAATTGTAATAATATTTCACAATATTACTGTACATTGAGCATAAGACACTTAAAAACGATTTAATTTAATTTTGTATTATTTCTATTATTTTTATACACTATATAAAATTCCTGCACAATAGACTTTTCTTTAATTTTATTTTTCTTTATAATAAATATAATTCTCCTATAGTTTGTGTGTTGGAGTAAAATATGACTCTATAAAATACGTTTTAAATGAATAAATAATGCATGCTCGTTCTCAAGCACCTTTTTGGCCGTTTCAATGGACGGTCTTTCGATCGGCGTTCTCTTGGCCATCTCCAGCAGGAGTCTCTTGAGTTTCCTCGGCATGGCCAACTTTTGATCGGGAGACAAATCAAACTTGGCTGAAGCCCAGAGGACGGCTGCCACCCCATACACACACGCCTAGAGAAAAACACACACCCGTTTAAACACACAACACTGTGTGTAACTACTAGAAAGCGGTTGCCATAGTGACAAACCTTTTCCGTCACAATTCCATGTTCTTGAAATTCAGGAGCCAGGAAAAACGCATCACAGGAGACTGAGAAGGACAGAGTTAATAATAATAATAATAAACTTTATTTTATATAGCGCCTTTAAAGCAGCTTCTCAAGGCACTTTACACAAAAATAAATAATAATAAAAGTAAAGAAATACACAGATAGAAATACAAAGCGTACAAAAAACAAAAGTGAGTCTAAAGTGAGTTTTTATGTTGGATTCAAAAATTTTTTAGATTTTGTGCATCTTTAATATGAGAAGGAAGTGCGTTCCGGAGTCTAGGAGTTCATGAACTGATATCAGTTATACCGATTGCATTAGAGCTCGTACCTGAGTCTTTGGGTCTCAGAAACAGCATCTCTCCTTCACAGCCCACAAACACTGAGTCCAGACAGAGATAGTCTGATGGCACACAGAGAACAGAGATTCTTCTCAAACACGTGATCATACAAATCAGGAGCAAACGATTGCTGAGTAAATATTGCTTTTAGTTCTTATTAAAGTGTGATGGTTGCTGAGACTATCAGTGTGTCTGAATGTGGGCAGCTGGAAAATTACATTTCCTTGCTTCAACATTCAAGATTTTCGGTTAAAATCTTAGGAATGTCAAGTCAACCAAACGCCTTTAAGCTAAAATATTTACTTGAAATTCAGATTTTATTTGATTATTTCAATAATTTACCAACGAAAAATGTTCAAACAGTTAATGCGGGTAAAAGTGTGTGTGTGTGTGTGTGTGTGTTTTAATAAAAAAATGATTACAATTTTTGTTTAGCTGCATGTCATTTAACCATTTATAAATATATATTTATTATCATTTTTATTATTGTCTGATGTCAGTTAATGGTGACAAGACATGCAAGTAAAGAAATTAATTAAAAATAAAAGTATTTGTTCTATTTTTATTAATTTATTATTTTTAAGTGTTTTATTTTTAATGTTTGAAAATAATAATAATAAAAAATCTTGCTTTAACATTCAAGATTTTAGTTTAAAATTTATAGGAATGTCAAATCTATTTTATTTATATATTAATTAATCGCATTGCATATTATTTTCATACAGTTGAAATTAAAAGACAAAGTACAGAAGCTGGTTTCCATCACGTAATTAAAAATAAAAAAGCTAATTGCAACTTTTTATCTCACAATTCTGACTTCATTTCTCATAAATCCAAGTTTATAATTGACTTTCTCAGAATTGTGAGATGTAATCTTGCAATTCAGAAGAAAAAAAAACTACATTGTGAAATATAAACTCGCAACTAGCTTTTGTATTTAATTTTTTTAACTACATGGCAGAAACAAGCTTATAGAAAAGTGTATATTTTTGTATGCTGTAACTGGTCACCAGTTCACTATATTTTTTTATTATCAAGTTCTAACTTTTTTGATGTTCACTTTATTCCTTCAGTGTGACAAATGAAATTTTAAAACTACAAATATTCCATCAGGTCTCTACACTTCATGCATAATAATCATATTAGTATTAGAAAATGTTTATTAAACATGCATATGTGCATTAGCAAAGCACTGCATAATGTTGCATTAAAATATAGGTTAATTATCGACATGATACATAAACAAAGACGAAGTAAAGAGTCTTTGATGTTGGCGACTGACCCGGGAGGTCGATGTACGTCTGCAGTGTGGAGAGACACGTGTGGCATAAAGCCCAGAGCTCGTTCACTGAGAGCGGTGCGGAGCGAGAGAGAAGATCCCGCAGGGACATCCACTGGGGAACAAACATACAACAACATCACTCATTCATTTGACATCTTATTACACTTTCAAAGTGCTGTATCACCATTCTTCCCCAGCTGACTTTTATGAACTCTAACAACGCAGTGTTGTGAGAACATGAACGTGAAGAAATGACCAGCACTGCTTTGAGAGTTTAAGCCTTGCAAATGGAAATATTCAAGCGCAAGAAGATGCAAAAAAGAAATCAATTCGTTACTTGAACGCTGTGTGGAAGGTTTTGTGAGCTCAAACATCAGAAGCGAGCGCAGAAAGTGCAAATTCACAAAAAATATGTAAAAAATTCCTGAAACCTACTGATACTACTGCGTTTTTTAATAATGTTTTACATTTATATTAGTTAGGTTAATAGTTTTAGCTGTGGCATCGAAATTGGAATAGAGGATTGTGAATTTTCACTGGTATCTAAAATTTTCTGCCTGTTTTTGCTAAAACATGGAAAACATGCTTATGGTAAATGTTCGTAAGTCACCAGCCATTGGCAGGTGCGGCCAAAAGTTAGTTTTAGGCCCTGGTTAAAACACTTAAATGTTTATTTTGGATGTTTTCTTTCCACTAGTCTGAAAGAAGATATGTAATAGAACAGAATAGACTCAAATCTCAATATTGACCAGTGCATGAAAGAAACTGTAGTGCCTTGCCTTAAAGGAGTAGTTCACTTCAGAATTAAAATTCCCTGATGATTTACTCTCCCGCACGTCATCCGAGATGTTCATGTTCAGTTCCAGATGTGAGTTTCAGTGCAGCTTCAAAGTCTCGACACGATCCAGCCGAGAAATAAGAGTCTGATCTAGACAAACCAGCGGACATTTTATAACAAAAATAAGCATTTATATACTTTTATCCACAAATGCTCGTCTTGCACTACCTGTGATCCGACACACATTACATAATCACGTTGAAAGGTCAAGCGTGACGTAGGTGTAAGAACAGACCCAGTGTTTACAAAGCGAACGTGCAAAGACTGAGTCAAACGCCATTTACAAAAAAATAAATAAAAGGTCAAACAACGATGTCGGACGATTTTGAAGTTGGAGAGTTTTTTTAACGTAATTACGTAATGCGTGAAGTCGTGGACGTGCAAGACGAGCATTAGTGGTTAGAAAGTATATACATGTTTATTGTGTTATAAATGTCCGCTGGTTTGTCTAGATCAGACTCTTATTCCTCGGCTGGATCGTGTCGAGACTCTGAAGCTGCACTGAAACTCACATCTGGACCTTCGACCCGTTGGACCATTGAAGTCACTATATGGAGAAAACCCTGCAATGGTTTCCTCAAAAAACGTATTTCTTTTCGACTGAAGAAAGAAACACATGAACATCTCGGATGACGTGGAGCAGAGTAAATTATCAGGGAATTTTTAATTCCAAATAATAATGAAAACGGTCATATTTCGGCCGTTCTGTATCAATAAACAAACCTCGTTCTGATATCCCTCATTCAGGGACAGGATAGTATTGTAGTCGTGGTTTGAGCAGCACAGATCTCCGTCTTCCAGGATTTCAGCGTCTACAAAGTCACTGTGATCTGTCTCATGAGCATCCGGTTGGACCGTGGCATCCACAGACGGGACACATGGTTCCTCTCCTCCCCACTCGGACCTTCTCTCAGCCCGAGTGTGTTTAGCCCGCAGTCTCCCGCTCCAGCTCTCGTCCTCGCTGATCTCGGACAGGTCGGCCACCAGCATGCTGATGGGAGTGTGTGAGGGAGGACTGAACACCCAAGGGTTGTTGGAGTCTGGCACGGAGCAGGACCGGTTCAGGGCTCTCCTCTCCTGACTCCTCCTGCGCACGGGAGAACTGTTCTGAGACCTGCTGTCCGGCGAGGGCTCGTCTTCCCTGGTGAAGAGCCAAGTCAATATGCATTCAATTTGTATTATTATTATAATTCTCATCTTATTTCTGTTTTATGTACAGTGCTGTATTATTTAAAGGTGCATTGTGTAATATTTAGGAGGATCTGTTGACAGAAATGCAATATCATATACACTCACCTAAAGGATTATTAGGAACACCTGTTCAATTTCTCATTAGGCAAGGCAAGGCAAGGCAAGGCAAGTTTATTTATATAGCACATTTCATACACAATGGTAATTCAAAGTGCTTTACATAGGAGGACAGTTTAGAATAAAAAATAAAATAAAGTACAGTAAAAACAGTCGGACGAACATTGACACAGTGCTCATTCAGTAAATGCATAGCTAAACAGATGTGTTTTGAGTCTGGATTTGAATGTGACTACTGTAGGAGCACATCTGATCTCCTCTGGAAGCTGGTTCCAGCTGCGGCTGGCATAATAGCTAAAAGCAGACTCTCCGTGCTTAGAGTGAACCCTTGGTATTTCTAACTGATGTGATCCTAATGATCTGAGTGATCTGTTGGGTTTATATTCAGTGAGCATATCTGCAATATATTGAGGTCCTAGCCCATTGAATGATTTATATACCAGTAATAATACTTTAAAATCAATCCTAAATGTAACTGGGAGCCAGTGTAAAGACCTGAGGACTGGTGTGATATGTTCAAATTTTCTGGTTCTGCTCAGAATCCTGGCAGCAGCGTTCTGTATGAGCTGCAACTGTCTTATGGTCTTTTTAGGAAGGCCAGTGAGGAGTCCATTACAATAATCCACCCTGCTGGTGATAAAAGCATGCACAAGTTTCTCTAAGTCTTGACTGGAAACAAAGCATCTAATTCTTGCAATATTTTTCAAATGATAGTATGCTGATTTAGTTATTGCTTTGACATGACTACTGAAACTAAGGTCTGACTCTAGAGACACACCAAGATTCCTGACTTGATTTTTAGTTGTTAGACCCCTAGCGTCAAGGTATGCATTTACCTTGAGAACTTCATCTTTGTTTCCAAACGCAATGACTTCAGTTTTGTCTTTGTTTAACTGAAGAAAGTTTTGGCACATCCAACCGTTTACTTCATCAATGCATTGGCACAGGGAGTCAATGGGGCTGTAGTCGTTAGGCGATAGGGCTAAGTAGAGCTGTGTGTCGTCTGCATAGCTGTGGTAAGAGATTCGGTTCTTTCTCATTATTTGGCTCATTGGGAGCATATACAGGTTGAATAGGAGTGGTGCAAGAATTGAGCCTTGAGGGACTCCGCATGTCATGGGAGTCCACTCAGACTTATGGTCTCCTATACTCACATAATAACCTCTCCCTTCTAAGTATGACCTGAACCATTTTAGGACTATCCCAGAAAGCCCCACCCAGTTTTCCAGCCTGTCAAGAAGTATGTTGTGATCGACAGTGTCAAATGCAGCACTGAGGTCGAGTAGGACCAGCACTGATAATTTGCCTGTATCAGTATTTAAGCGAATATCGTTTATTATCTTTATGAGAGCTGTCTCTGTGCTGTGATGCGATCGGAAACCAGATTGAAAATTGTCAAAGTATCCATTCAAGCTTAGGAATTTGTTCAGCTGATTGAAGACAACTTTTTCAATGATCTTGCCTATGAAAGGAAGATTTGAGATCGGTCTATAATTGCTTAAGATGGTCTTATCCAGATTGCTCTTTTTCAGGAGGGGCTTGACAACTGCAGTTTTCAGGGAGTTTGGAAAACTCCCAGAAAGAAGTGAGGCATTTACCACTTCTAGGAGATCTGCTTCTAAGCTGTTTAACACACTTTTAAAAAAAGATGTGGGAAGTGTGTCAAGGGCGCAGGTTGATGTTTTAAGGTGCTGTACGGTTTCTTCCAAAATTTTGCCATCAATTTCTTCGAAAACAGACATAGTAACTATTTTTTCAGGTAGTGGTCTGATCTGTTTGACCCCAGCGCAACTCAAGGATGAGCTGATCACCTTTCTGATATTATTGATTTTCTCAGAGAAGAAAGAAGCAAACTCACTGCACTTGATGTCTGAGAGCATTTCACTGGGAATCTGGCTTGGGGGGTTTGTCAGTCTCTCTACAGTAGCAAAAAGAGTGCGTGTGTTGTTTAAGTTGCTGTTTATAATATTCGAGAAGAAAGTCTGTCTAGCTTTGCCTAGTTCCATATTAAAAGCATGGATGCTGTCTTTGTAGATGTTATAATGGACTACAAGTTTTGTCTTCCGCCACATGCGCTCTGCTCTTCTGCATTGTCTTTTCATGTTTTGCACAGCTGTTGAGTTTCTCCAAGGTGCTTTTTGTCTACCATTCTTCCTGACTTTCACAGGAGCAATATCATCAATTACACTTTTAATTTTTGAGTTAAAAGATTCAAGGAGAAAATCAACAGAGTCAGCAGATATGCTTGGTTTTAAAGATATAGCCTTCATAAATAGGACACTAATGTTCTCATTTAAGCATCTCTTCTTGACAGACACAGATCTAGCTTCAATGGCAGGAGAGATCAGAATATCAAAGAAAATACAGAAATGATCAGACAGTGCTACATCCTTGATAACAATTGATGAGATGTTTAGACCCTTACTGATAAGTAAATCTAGAGTGTGTCCACGATTATGTGTGGGTCCATGTACATGCTGAGTCAGATCAAAAGTTTTGAAAACAGTTTTGATTTCTTTTGCCATATTGGTTTCTGCATTATCTATGTGAATGTTAAAATCTCCAGCAATGGCAAAACAGTCAAACTCAGAGGAAATTGTTGATAACAGTTCTGTAAATTCCTCAGCAAAAGCTGGAGAGTATTTTGGAGGCCTGTAAATAATGATAAGTAAAATACGTGGAGCGCCTTTTAACACAATACCCAGATATTCGAAAGACGGGTAATTCCCAAATGATATTTGCTTACATTGATAGACATCTTTAAAAAGAGCAGCTACGCCCCCGCCTCTCTTTACCGCTCTGCAAACACTCATAAAAGTAAAGTTAGGAGGGGATGTTTCATTGAGGACTGTTGCACTGCAGCTGTCTTCTAGCCAAGTTTCATTTAGAAACATAAAGTCCAGGTTGTATGTGGTTATTAAGTCGTTGACTAGAAGTGATTTATTTTTAAGTGAGCGGATGTTTAAAAGTGCTAACTTAACAGTCTTACTTTTTGTCCCCACAGCGATCTTAGTTTGCCGTGTGATAGGCACCAGATTAGATGGGTTTGCTGTATGGCTTTTGAAGGCCTTAGATTTTCTATCATGTAATTGAACAGCAATAGAGAAAGATACAGGCACACTGGGTTCCCGCTTGTTTTGTAAACATTTAAGAAAGTTACTGTTATCATAGCGGGTACCCGACATATATCACTGAGAGTTGGTATCAGTTGTTTTTGGTTCACCGCGAGCCGCTGGAGGATGGTGTGGGCCCTGGCGCTGTGGCAGAGGCCGAAGAGCTCTCACAGGAGGAGGAGGAGGGCGAGCTGGGCCCGCAGGCTTTGGTGGTTGTGGGGCCTGCCGTTTTTTGGTTGACATCTGGGGGCTTGCAGCAAAAGAGTGGGATAGTTTGGTTCCAGCATACACCAGTTGTTCCATTTTCTCTGAGAAGCACAGAAGTGGAGTTGCTGGAGAGAGAGATAACGTGTCTGGTGAGAGGGGCTGTTGTTCTGGTGTTATCGGAGGCTGTGATATGCTGTCCTGTATTCCCTGGCTGTTTTCCAGAAAGTCGTCCTTGGGTGCTGAATCTTCTAGCAGTTCTAATATGTCACAGTCTGTTTGTGGTGAGCTCTGTGGGCAGGGTTCAGCTGAGATTGTGTCCGTGAGCAGAGGTTGTTGTGGCTGAGTGGTGTTATCATTGTCCTTGTGTGATGTGTCGGCCGCATGTCCATTCAGGTGCATAAGTGAAGTCCTGTGGTCATTCATACTGTGTCCAGGTGTGTGTGTGCCATTCAGGTTGAGTGGATTGGCACACACTGCAGAAGGATGATGGAGGGAGAAGTAGATATTGTCCTTTAGCACTCTTGAGCCAAGTTTGTTTGGGTGGAGCCCATCCTGTTGAAACAGTTGCCTCTGACTCCAGAAAAGATTGAAGTTGTCAATGAAGTTCACTCCTTTTATATTGCAGGTTTTTTGCAGCCATGTGTTAAGCCCAAGCAACCGTGAAAACCTGTTTGTTCCTCTTGCTGGGAGTGGTCCACTGATGAATGTCTGAACTTTCAGTCTTTTAAGTGTTTCAAAAAGTTCCTTGAAATCCTTCTTAAGGAGTTCTGACTGCTCTTTATGAATATCATTCTTCCCCACATGAACAATGAGTCGATTTGCAGTCTTATGTTTCATCAGAATGTTCTGAAGTTCCTTGTTTACATCAGAAGTCGTTGCTTGTGGAAGGCAGCATGTAGTTGTGTCCCTGCTAATAATGTTTCTGATTATCGAGTCACCCACTATCAGAGTCCTGGGCTCGGCTGCGCTCTGAGCTGAGTGCCGCTGTCTGCTCGACCTTGAGCGCCAGTTAGCATTAGTGTTAGCTACTGGCTTATTCATTCTGTGTTCGATCACATTCATTACATTCAGGGATTCCTCATTCATTAATACTTCAAATCTGTTCTCAAGATGTATAGGCGGTGGTAGGAGACCAGTGTTTGCAATCCTTGTCAGAGCCGTATCTGGGGTAGAGGATGCTACTGCGGCAATGTGTGATGCTCGTGACAATCTGATGTCTCGTGTGCCTTTGGGTCTCGCTCCCTGTTTGTGCCATCGATTTGTAAGTCGATCGGCTTGTTTCTCTACACTCAGTATAGCCTGTCGAGGAGCACTAGATTCATGGGACTCACCGGTATGCTGAGGGCGTCCATGATGAAGCTCGATTGTGTGTTCCGTCTGGTTTGGTGGTCCCACAAGTAACTTTGTTTCAAGAACTGCAATCCTTTGTAAAAGTCTCTGGCAGTTAGTGCAGCAAGTAGATTCCAGAAGAGGCATTTTCTCTTATCCTTATGAATGTAGGGAGTTGTGTTTTCTCTTCCCCGGAATGTAAGCTTTCAGTGGGAGGCTGGTCGGAGAAAAGAATTCTGCTTTTTTCAAGCGTTTGAGCACTGTACTGAAGTTAAAATTAGGTGATAAAAGGAAATAAAATATAAAAATATAAACGATAGAGCAATAAAAAATATAAAAGCGATAGAGCAAAGCGCGGAGCAGTAAGCAAGAGCGTCCGAACAGTAGCTGAGCAGGAAGTTAATGCAATTATCTAATCAACCAATCACATGGCAGTTGTTTCAATGCATTTAGGGGTGTGGTCCTGGTCAAGACAATCTCCTGAACTCCAAACTGAATGTCTGAATGGGAAAGAAAGGTGATTTAAGCAATTTTGAGCGTGGCATGGTTGTTGGTGCCAGACGGTATTTCACAATCTGCTCAGTTTCTGGGATTTTCACACACAACCATTTCTAGGGTTTACAAAGAATGGTGTGAAAAGGGAAAAGCATCCAGTATGCGGCAGTCCTGTGGGCGAAAATGCCTTGTTGATGCTAGAGGTCAGAGGAGAATGGGCCGACTGATTCAAGCTGATAGAAGAGCAACTTTGACTGAAATAACCACTCGTTACAACCGAGGTATGCAGCAAAGCATTTGTGAAGCCACAACACGCACAACCTTGAGGCGGATGGGCTACAACAGCAGAAGACCCCACCGGGTACCACTCATCTCCACTACAAATAGGAAAAAGAGGCTACAATTTGCAAGAGCTCACCAAAATTGGACAGTTGAAGACTGGAAAAATGTTGCCTGGTCTGATGAGTCTCGATTTCTGTTGAGACATTCAGATGTTAGAGTCAGAATTTGGCGTAAACAGAATGAGAACATGGATCCATCATGCCTTGTTACCACTGTGCAGGCTGGTGGTGGTGGTGTAATGATGTGGGGGATGTTTTCTTGGCACACTTTAGGCCCCTTAGTGCCAATTGGGCATCATTTAAATGCCACGGCCTACCTGAGCATTGTTTCTGACCATGTCCATCCCTTTATGGCCACCATGTACCCATCCTCTGATGGCTACTTCCAGCAGGATAATGCACCATGTCACAAAGCTCGAATCATTTCAAATTAGTTTCTTGAACATGACAATGAGTTCACTGTACTAAAATGGCCCCCACAGTCACCAGATCTCAACCCAATAGAGCATCTTTGGGATGTGGTGGAACGGGAGCTTCGTGCCCTGGATGTGCATCCCACAAATCTCCATCAACTGCAAGATGCTATCCTATCAATATGGGCCAACATTTCTAAAGAATGCTTTCAGCACCTTGTTGAATCAATGCCACGTAGAATTAAGGCAGTTCTGAAGGCGAAAGGGGGTCAAACACAGTATTAGTATGGTGTTCCTAATAATCCTTTAGGTGAGTGTACTTAACTATGTTTTCAGTGGTGTATAATGACTTTACATAATGAACTAAAGTAGTAAAATGCCATAAGATATTATGTCTTGTTTTCAGGGGAAATAAATAAAAATTAAGTGAGTTTTTGCTTAAAACAAGAAAAATTATCTGCCAATAGGGTTCAGAAAAATACTCTGGTTTCTGTTTGAAATAAGATTATTTTTCTTACCCCATTTACAGATAATTTTGCTTGTTTTAAGCAAAAACTCGCTTCATTTGGATTAATTCCCCCGGAAAACAAGACATGATATCTTATGGCATTTTACTTATCTAGTAAATGCATCTGGATTTAAGAACTTTTAGATATTTGGACTGGAAACAAGACAAAAATACTAAGTAAGAAAAGCATTTCTGCAGTGTGTTTCTGTACCTGAGTCCAGCCGAAGCTCCAGACCAACGAGATCCGTGACACACCAACCCTCTCCGCTTCAACAGGAGCTCTTCTCCGTCACAGGAGTCACCGGAGGAGTTTCTGATCATGGGACGAGCGCTGCTGTGATTCTCTGTGGAGTTTGAGCTTGAAGCTTTGCAATCAAGAAAATGGAAACTGGAACCGTCTGTGAAGAAATAGAAAGATCTGGCAACGCAAGATACTAGAGCTGCGACTCCCAAACCGCTTTTGTCAGCCGAACCCCTTTAAGATAAAATATTTACTTGAAGACCACCTGAGATTTTATCTGAACATTTCAATACAATTAACATGTTCGCGGTTCTCAGTTAATGATCACATGACATGCAGGAAAACACACACACATATACATATATATATATATACACACACATACTTTTTGTGTTACTGTCTGATGTCAGTTGATAGTGACATGCAGCGAAACAAATAACATATTTTAATAATTTATTTAGATTTTTTTTTTTTGTTGCTAATGTCTGATGTCAGCTATTGGTCACAGGAAATGCAGGGAGACAAATAAATTTTTTTTAGTATTTTTAAAAAAAAAAAATTTTTTTTTGTTATTTATTATTCTCGGATGTCAGTTAATGGTCACATACTTGTATTGTTTTTAAAATTATTTATTATTTTTTTATTATTCTCTGATGTCAATTAATGATCACATGACATGCAAGTAAATAAATAGCATATATATATATATGTTTTTTTTATTCATTATTTTTTAGTGTTTTATTTTACTTGTTTAAATCAGTTGAATTTTAAAATAAATTTTTTATTTCAATTTGACATTTTTTGATTAATTATCAACCCATAATTTCTTTTGAAGGTATTTTTTGATGATAACTCCCTTCTTTTTTTACGTTTCTTTAGGTTTATGTTGTTTATTTACTCTTTGTTTGCTGCTATTTGGACTTCTTTAAATTGTATTAAGCTTTGTCTTTTTGAGGTTTGTTTGGTATCTTGTATTATGTTCCTTCAAGCAATCAAATATATCATATATATATATATGTAAGGTATTTTTTTATATTTTTGTGATATTTTTTTACGTTTCTTTAGGTTTATGTTGTTTATTTATTCTTTGTTTGTTGCTATTTTGATATATATATATGGGAAGTCACATTATGAGACAACTGTGGGATCAAACCTGGGAAAGTAGCGACGGACTCTATGGACAGAAGTCTTCGGCCAACAGCGGATAGTTTCCGACAGATGGTTGTGGACGAGACGTCAGCGAGTAAAGCCTCGGCCTGAGAGAGAAGATCCTGGAAACCAGAGGTGATGTTATTCACACATATCATTAACCCTTGAGCGGCCCTTATTTGTGGACCACACTCACGTTCCTTACAGTTAGAAGTGACCGGACACGCAAAATGTTCTATTTTCTTCAGTAAAATCAATGTGATATATTTTTGTTCAATAATATTTTTATTTTATTTTGCATTTTGAGAGGATTTAATGGTACTAATTAATATTTATGCAATAATTATTATCAATTTTTCCCCATTGAAAGCAATACTTTTTTTTTTACATTTTAAACATTTAATTCTCCACAGAAAGTCGTGGAAGTTCTGAAATCGTACACTTTTCTAATTTTTGTACGTGGATATCATGTGAACTTGAGTAAATTATTTATTAAATTATTATTAAATTATTGAAATATTAACTTAAAATCTCAGAGGTTCAGCTGTCAAAAAAGCTTTAGAGAGTCCAGAACAGATTGATAGGATATTTTGTTATTCCTGGAAGGTTAGTGTGAGTTTTCTATCTAGAGGCGTCAGTAAAGCTTGGTTCTGGAGACCGTTCACATCGGTCAGATGGAGGAGTGATCTTTGAAGGTAACACTGCAGTCTGTGGCTCTTGTGTGTCAGAGAAACTGCTTTTATTTCAGTGCACTAGCTTTGAATAACCACAAGACTGCGCTCACGGACACCTTAACAAACCTTAGCAAAGGTCAACAAGATTTGTTCACATCAAACCAAGTGCTTGTTTGTCCATGTTTATGTCGCAATCAAATTGTTATGTTGTTAATATAACAATAAGTTACTTTAAAAAAGGATGAATACATTTGTTTGTAAATTATAAAATTATGTTATTAACATGCAAAAGAAATTATAGAAATTATATTTTAATGTGCATCCCTTTCAGCCGATATCCATGCTGTTAATGTAAAAAATAAAAGCAGAAGTATTTTCACTTTACTTTTTTTTTTTTTATGATTATTTCAACACATACATGTTTAAAATTATATTATGAACATGCAAATTTAATTATTTAAATGATGTTTCAGTTTTTTATTTTCTTCTCATGTATCAGGCAATACTTTATTGGTCATCACGCAGCCGTCTCTAAAGCCGCTGATGTCCATCAACTGTTCATGTAAAACTAAAAGCAGAAGTATTTCACTGGTGTTCTCAGACTAAACTTCACAAGACTGATGAACCTGGAGTGCCGGTCGATCCTCAGGTTTCTCTCGCTGCATCTGCTCCAGCAAACACTTGCTCTCTTCACTCAGATCCGGATCCGGATCCGTGACGCGATCCAGCGCCGCCCAGAGGGTGGAGCCTAACGAGAACATGTGACCCTGGAGAACAGAGAGTCATGCGAATTAAATCATACTTCTTAAACATATACAGATAAACCAAAAACCTGATCTACTATCACTAGATGAAATCTGTAATATGAAGTTGTAATTGATCATCACATGCATTGGGAGTATTTTTGTTTACAAAACAAAAGGCACATTTATTTAGATTTTATTTTGTTTATTAGTTTATTAAATAAACGTTTTTTTTTTTAAGCTGAAGTCACAGGACAGAATGCACCCTACAATGTAAGTACAATGTTAAAATTGCAAAATTATTCAAATGTTATGAACATGCACAAAAAAAGAAGTGTACAGTTAAATTGAAAAACATATTACAATTATAATATGAACCTGCAAAAAATATTAAGAAAATGATGTTATGAAAATGCAACCAAAAACAAGAAAAAAAATGAAGTGTATATGAAGTATACAAGTATAAAATTAAAATGACAAAATTATTAAAATGATGCTATGAACTTGCAAAAATATTATTGACATTGTAATGAACATGCAAAAAACATATTATGAAAACAAAAAAACATATAGTAATAAATTACTGGCCTCCATCTGAAAAATATATGAAGTAAAATCAATATTCCAAAATTATTAAAATTCTGTTCTGAAAATTCAAAAAGAAAAAGACTGGTCTCCATCTGAGAAAAGTAAGTGTGTATAAAAATGAAGTATAAAATGACAATTCAATTATTCAAATGTTATGAACATGCAAAAAAAAAAAAAAAACAATACTGGCTTCCATCTGAAAGAAAAGTGTATTTGAAGTATAAAAATGAAGTATAAAATTATTATTACAAAATGAAAAAAATGATGTTATGAACCTGCAAAAATATTGTTAAAAATGTTATGAACATGCAAAACAATATTATGAAAATTGTGTTATGAAAATGCAAAAATAATCCTGAAAAGTGTATGAAGTATAAAATCAATATTACAACATTTTTAAAATTATGTTATGAAAATGCAAAAAGAAAAGACTTGTCTCCATCTGGAAAAAATGAAGTGTATATGAAGGACAAAACTGAAGTATAAAATGAAAAAAAAAAAAATATTTGAATTATGTTATGAACATGTAAAAAAAAATATTATTAAAATGATGTTTCAGTTTTTCCAATAACAGTTTCTTTGAGACTATATTTTCTTCAAAACGACTCATTGCTCAGCTCGAATAATGAATCAAGCATTTCAATGAAAAGAAAATCAGAAACGCTGCAAACAACAGAATCTCTCACAGGTGAGACTCATCAGTCTGTCCAAAATCTGGTGATAAGATTCTTAATACCATGATTAAATATGATCATCATCATTACTTCAGAATTCATTCATATTTTGTAGAGAAACAGAATTAAGGTGTGTTTAAAATAAAAGCCTGTTCATTCCCACTGAAAGAGAATTTCACAAGATGTTTTCATATCAGAAATGCAAACCGCCTACAGCAATTCTGGCTTGTGGTTTTTATTCTTTTACTGTATATATATGCATAAGGTAGAAGCTAGCAGGTTATTTCGTTTTTATTTTATTTATTAGTTTATTAAATAAAACGAAGGCTATTTTTCATCTGTAGGCCCAGCACAGAATGCAACAGTCATCCTAAAAATGAAGTAGACGATTAAAATGATTAAAATTATGTTAATATTAATCAATGATAAAAAAAAAAAATTATGTTATGAACATGCCAAAAAAAAGGACTGGTCTCTATCTGAAAATAGAATGAAGTGTATAAAAAGAAGAAGAAATTTTAAATGACAAAATGTACAATTATGTTATGACCCTGAAAAAAAAATATTATTAAAATTATATTCTGAACATGCCCCACAAAAGAATGATCTCTATCTGAAAAAAAAAGTGTACACGAAGTATAAAAATGAAGAATAAAATTAAAATGACAAAATGATTAAAATTATGTTATGACCATACAAAAAAAAAATATTATTAAAATTGTTACGAACAAAAAAAAGAAGGCTGGCCTCCATCTGACAAAGATTAAGCGTATATAAAGCAACAAAAAAAAAGAAGTATAAAATTAAAATGACAAAATTATTAAAATTATGTCATGAAGAGGCAACAAATTATTATAATTTATTTTCAGTTTTTACAATTACAATTTATTTTATTATTACTCTGTATTACTCTGGTATATGTCTGAAAAGCTTGACAGCATGTTTTTGGTAATTTTGGGGGAATATGAAACGTGTGTGTGTATCAAATGAAGTGAAACTGCTACAGAAGAAGAGATGCGCTGAAACCTCATGATCGGAGCATCACACTCCTCTCACAGCATGTCATACGCACACACACACACACACAACTGCTTCTATTGTTTTCTATTGTAATGAGTTTTGGGAGGTTTTTCCACTGTCTAAATGAGCTAACATCGATAAATCGATTCTGTTGATTTAGCAAACATTGTTTCTGACCTTGTAAAATAATAGTTTAAGCTCACCTCAAACGTGTGTCCAGTCTTATCCAACTCTGGAGGAACGAAACAGCCGTCAGGATCATCTGAGAAAAGACACATAACACGAGAGAAATAAAAAAAATTTACATTTCCAATGCGAGTGGTGCTTGTCAATGCAAAAGCCACGTATAAAACAACTGTGCACTAGCAACACCAATGTCAAGGGTTCGATCCCCGGAAAACACAAGCTTGAATATTAACAAGTGAATTCACCAGGTAAGGAATAGTACACCTGATCACTAAAAGTAATCATGTAAAGAGCCCCTATTATGATATTAAAGGTTCCTAATGTTGTTTTGGCGTCTCCTACAACAGGTTCACACACATCTAATGTCAAAAACACTTTATTTCCTCATAATCTCCACTGCAGCATCAGCTCTGAAACGCTTCGTTTGTAGATTCAGTCTCTCTAAGCTCCGCCTCTCTGAGAGCTGCTCTGCTCTGATTGGTCAGAAACCAAATGCTCATTATCATATCTGAATCTCAGCTCTTGATCACGGTGGTACGAACAGTAACGATGGCGTGGGTTTTACCGTATCGATCTCATCAAAGTGAATTTGCTTTGTCAGCAGAAAACAGCGTCTTCTCGACGCGAACAACACGAGCCAAACTCTTCCAGTCTCAGTGTTTGAGGGCGGGGCAAAGCAGGCAGCCAATGGGCTGGCATTATGCAAATTAGTTACAAACCAGTCTTAGATAAACTACAGTGTTTGAGGGCGGGGCAAAGCAGGCAGCCAATGGGCTGGCATTATGCAAATTAGTGACAAACCTACGTAGGGAAGTGAGCCTGGAAGAGTGTAAAAAGGGTTCAGTTCACTTACTTAATAATTTTTCGGCATCGGGTTTACTCACTGTTTTTAGGTAAATAAACTTAATGCTTAATTGAAAAAATTAAGTTATGTGAACTTGCCAATTCCAAATTACTTAATTTTTTTGATTAACCACGACCTTAATTTACTTCATAATTTTAAGGCAACGGGTTTCCTAAAAAAAAATTAATTTAAGTCACCTGATCACTTTTTACAGTGAATTAGACGACTCGTTACTGGAGTTTAGAATCACTTCTTTTTTTTTAGGACACAATAACTCTATTTATCTGCACTTTCCAGACCTTTTACATTCAGAAACGCCACATGACGACACACACGTTCAACATTTAGCATTAGGTGTTTGCTCTGATTTTAGGAGCGCTAATAATAATTATAGATCACTTAACCAATAAAACCATCTCAAAAAGAGAAGTCATATTAACTACGGGTCGAAATGCGCAGAACTGAGACAAACACCCACGGTATAAAAAGCTCCAGCAGTGATGTGTAATTATATTCCCTTCATCAATCAGAGAGAGTGGGTTTCTCTCTGTGAATAAGTGTGTAAGTCCTCAGAGGAGCTTCTCTAACTCTCGCTGTCTAACTAGGGCACGTTGAGAAGAGACGCTCTCCTCCAGACACTTGGATCTGTTAAATAGGTCAGGCTTTCTCCTCCTCAGTATCTCAGATCCTCCAGAAAACACTCGGCAGGGGAACTCACCGGTATATTTAGAAAGTATACGCTGTGGCCTTTGAGAATGACCTTCAGTGTATGACCTTCAGGCTGCTAACGGGACTAGGGGACAAAACCATTGCTAGTTTGTATGTAGTTCTCATTTTTACCGTCATTTGTACAGTCGTCAACATTTAAAGTGGATCAAAACCTTTCATCAAAGTTATATTAATGTTTTTGAATAGAGAAGGTAGGTATAATTTTAGGAGTGAGTGCAACTTTAAACATCCCTGTGTCCGTACGACATTAAAGTTTTATTAAATTATTAGGTTTTTGTTTTTGTCATTAAGTTTTTTTAAGTTTGTTTCCTATACATGTTCGAAATAAATAAATAAATAAATACAAATTAATAATATAGTTTTTACTTGCAAAAAACATACATTTAACTGTATTTTTACAGTAAAATTACATGTAACTTTTTACACTATGGTCCCAATAATTAGTTAAGGCATTAATTAACATTAACTATCAGTACATTTGTTTGCAGGGAAAGTCCTTTTACTGTTTTTCAAAGTAAATTATATGGTCATTTATAGTTTTAACTTGCCAAAATCATACATTTGAGAGCATTTTTACAGTAAAATTACAGGTATCACTTTACAATAAGCTCCCATTAGTTAATGCAATAACTATCAATTATCTATACGTTTGTTACAGTATTTATGAATCTTAGTTAAGCAAAGTTTTAGTTAGTTAAAAAATACAACCGTTCATTGTTGGTTCATGTTAGCTCAGGTGTATTGATAAGAACGTATTAGCAAATTAACATGAACTAGAATAATAAATGCTGTGGAAGAATTTTCATAGTCAGTTCATGTTAACTAATGCATTTAAATAATGTCAACAAATGGAACCATATTGTAAAGTGTTACCACATTACATATAATGCAATGTTAAACCATTTACAATTATGTTAAAGCGACAGTTTAAAAGCATTTTTACTGTAGCATTTTGAGTATTTTTTTTACTCTTTACGTTTTATCTTAACATGATCCTGACTCTCTTGAGTTAATTTCCAAATGTTTATCTCAGAGGTTTTAGACTGTACAAAATGCACATTAATAATGCTTTATGGCATAAATTGTGCACTCATGGTAGGGTGTCATATCTGTTAATAATTATGCAAATTAATGCCCCCATTATCCAACAGCACAATCACTGAAACACACCAACCCATGTGAGATGCACATTAATAAAATCACACTCTCCCAGTTTTATGAAGACACGCCTGTCAAAGCCATCCATTTGTAGAGATGTGCATCAAAAAAAAGTTTCCAATAATTAGTTAAGGCGTTAATTAACATTAACTAGCAATGAACAGTACATTTGTTCACAGGGAAAGTCCTTTTACTGTTTTTCACAGTAAATGATATGGTTATCCATAGTTTTTACTTGCCAAAACCATATAATAGTATTTTACAGTAAAATTACAGTTAACTTTCCCAATAATTAGTTAAGGCATTAATTAACATTAACTAGCAGTGAGCAGTATTTGTTCACAGGGAAAGTCCTTTTACCGTTTTTCACAGTAAATTATATGGTAATTAATAGTTTTTACTTGCCAAAACCATACATTCGACAGAATTTTTTTACAGTAAAATTACAGTTAACTTTTTACACTAAGGTCCCAATAATTAGTTAGGCATTAATTAACATTAACTAGCAATGAGCAGTATATTTGTTCACAGGGAAAGTCATTTTACTGTTTTTTTACAGTAAATTATATGGTTATCCATAGTTTTTGCTTGTCAAAACCATTTAACAGTATTTTACAGTAAAATTACAGTTAACCTAACTTTCCCAATAAATAGTTAAGGCATTAATTAACATTAACTAGCAATGATTAGTATATTTGTTCACAGGCAAAGTCCTTTTACTGTTTTTTACAGTAAATTATATGGTTATCCATAGTTTTTACTTGCCAAAACCAAATAACAGTATTTTACAGTAAAATTACAGTTAACTTTCCCAATAATTAGTTAAGGCATTAATTAACATTAACTAGCAATGAGCAGTATTTGTTCGCAGAGAGAGTCCTCTTACTGTTTTTCAGTAAATTATATGGTAATTCATAGTTTTTACTTGCCAAAACCATACATTTAACAGTATTTGTTCACAGTAAAATTACAGTTAGCTTTTTACACTAAGGTCCCAATAATTATTTATGGCACACTAGCAATGAGCAGTACATTTGTTCACAGGGAAAGTAATTTTACTGTTTTTTACAGTAAATTATATGGTCATCCATAGTTTCTTTATGAAGACACATCTGTCAAAACCCTCCATTTGTAGAGATGTGCATCAAAAGCAATATTTTCAATAAATCCAGGCAAACGCTGTGAGAGTGTGTTTGAGTCACGAAGCTGATGACTCACCACTGAGCTGATCCATGAAACACACGTTTCCGTGAGCGTTGAAGGCCAGTGTGTCGGGCGTTACGCAGAGTGTGTGGAAGAGCGGAGAGAGAGCGATGCTCTGTAGAGAACACACACACTCCACACACACCGCCCACAGCTCCTGCTCCGACAGCCCGCTGTCCCTCAGACACAAAATATCAGCCAGAGAAACATTCTCCTGAGGAAATATTGAGTGATTGATCACATGCATGCATGATATAGAGACACGTGCAGTGCAATAGGGTTACAACGATTTCTAATTTAACACACAATGCATCATTAGAAATTATATTACCAGCATAACAGTAAAAGTCAAACACACAAATACATAAACACACTCACACACACTGCTAAAAGTGTGGAATAATTAAGGTATTTTAATGTTTTTGAAAGAAAATACAGTAAAAATATTTTATCAAAAATATTTTAGTAAAAATTGTGAAATATTATTCCAATGTAAATCATCTGTTTTCTATGTGAATATACAGTAAAGTGTAATTTATTCCTGTGATCAAAGCTGAATGTTCAGCATCATTACTCCAGTCTTCAGTGTCACATGATCCTTCAGAAATCACTCTAATATGAGGATCTGATGCTCAAGAAACATTTATGATTATTATTAATGTTGAAGACATTCATAATTTTTTGGGGAATAAATTCACAGGAATGAATTACGTATTAAAATATATTGATATAGAAAACAGTTATTTTAAATTATAATAACATTTCACTGTTTTTACTGTATTTTTTGATTAAATAAATGTAGCCTTAGTGAGCGCAAGAGACTTCTTTACAATAAAAATTACGATTTTTTTACATTTTTATTATTATTCCAAAACTTTTGACCGCTAGTGTAAATACACACATAGAGTACAAAACTCCGAAATCTCCATAGCGACCCATTCATTCCAATGGAATGTTCCACAGATTACAAAAGACAGATTGTAACAAGTTCCGCTATGATGTCACGAGAGTCTGTACATCATTGTGCTCAGTTTCCTAAATGCATTCATGGGGAATGTGTGTTATGTGTGCTTGACAGCTATTTATTGTGTTTTCATCTCTATTTGAGTTAAGCAAGTCTAAAGGGGTGTTTGCCTATAACTGATATGATGTTTGGACATTGTTATGCAGTTGCTAATGTGCTTCGCAAAACAAAACTCCATACAAACTTTTTTTTTGTGTGTGTGTTTTCTATCCTTCATAAGGAAATAATCAAACATGACTATATAACCGAGGCATGCTTTCGACAGATGGGAGAGTGTTAAGGGACTTTCTTCAAGAAGATCTTTTGAGTCGCAGTTAATCTGAGTAATAAAATCTGTTGGTTCAGACCAGATCGGATTCAACAAAAAAACTCTGAGCCAAAAACAAGGCCGTCTCAGTGATGATGTCAGACTGGAAAGAGCCTTCGGAAGGTTTAATAAACATCTTTTGTGCTTCTTTTAATATCAGGACCGTGTTTAACTGGAAAAGACACATGTGGATTTTCCATTAAACTTCGTAGTGAACCTCCAAATTTCCCAAAACAGGAGTTTTTAAACTGGGGTTTGTGGAAATGCTTACAGAAAAAGTTTTAAATAAAAAAAGAGATTAAAATAAATAAATTAATAAATAATCAAATAATTTTATTTAAAATACAGAATTTTTTTTTACAAATATATAAATCAAAAATAAGATTAAAATAAATAAATAATCAAAAAATATATTTAAAATAAACAAATAAACATAAAATAAATAAATCATATATTTATTAAGAAAATTTAAATTAAGTCATATTTTTTGTGGAAATGCTTACAGAAAAAGTTTACAGATTTTTTTTTTTACAAATATATAAATCAAAAATAAGATTAAAATAAATAAATAATCAAAAAATATATTTAAAATAAACAAATAAACATAAAATAAATAAATCATATATTTATTAAGAAAATTTAAATTAAGTCATATTTTTTGTGGAAATGCTCACAGAAAAAGTTTACAGTTTTTTTTTTTATACAAATATATAAATAAAAAATAAGATTAAAATAAATAAATAAATAATCAAAAATTATATTTAAAATAAACAAATAAACAGATAAAATAAATAAATAATATATTTATTAAGAAAATATAAATTAAGTATTTTTTTGTGGAAATGCTTACAGAAAAAGTTTTTACAGATTTTTTTACAAATATATAAATAAAG